>JBBPFD010000224.1:0-56450 GCA_038363315.1 Mugilogobius chulae | reverse complement strand
GACACCTTTACACACCTTTTGCTTTACCAATGAGCAAGGTAACAAAATAATACTTAAAGACTCACTATTTACTAAGGACACGCAATCAGCGGCAACTAATGACTTTTCACATAATGATCTTAAGAAGCTACTTGAAAAAGATAAGCGTCTGGAACTACACGCCATTACACTATCAGATTACTGGCGACAAGAAATGATACCAAGGGGCCTCCGAATGCATAAATTCCCATCTTTTGGCAAAGACAACATAGATTTTAGAAATAAATGGGAGGCTATCTTGAATAAATGTTCCATGGATCTCATGCTTTTGTTGATTGAAGAAGCTAAAACGCAACGAACGGAAATACAAAATCAGCTGGCGGAAGTTAAGCAAGTTGTTTTTAGCAACTTAGCTCAAGACGAAATCGAGTCACTCGAGATGAAAACTCCGCGACAATATCAATGAACTTTCACAAAATTTGACCCGGACGAACTATATAAATTTAAAAGAGACCAGCATGACTACGAAGAGGGAACGGTATATACATGGCAAAAACGCACACCTCGGCGTACCCGTTCCATCTCATTCAACTTACCCAGCAGTGCCACCACCAGCGAGGGACGATGAAGTCTCCTCGCAAGGCCGAGCTCCTTTTTTAGGGATCAGACGAGACCCCACCAACGTACAAGCGAAAGACGAGGAGGGGTCGTGCGAGGAAAAAGGGACACAGATTACCAGCTCCGGCGAGATCTTTACGCCGGACACAGAAAAGAACGTAATCAACATATCTAATACGCCCCTGCCGCCGGACTGTGTCAAGCTATTGGAAAAAGGTTTGTCCTTTGCCCCCACGCACCACACAACTTATTCCAAACCAAAATTGACTGTATCGTTTTTACAGAAAATCTTCATCTTAAAGCCTGGTATCGTATGCAACCTTCAGCGGGAACTTCCGTGTCTTCCACTCAAAGTGCACAGGTACCATACTCTCCTTTTAAACCCAAATCAAAGTTCTTTCCTACAAACAACAATGCTTGTTTGAATGCATTTATCAAAAAGTGAACTTTGATGTAGAAAAACTTTTCCATACCCACAGAAACATGCACTCAAATCTGACCCCTGGAGAAAGAGATGCGATAAAGTGGCTGAGGAGCAACGAGGAAATTATCATCAGCAGCTGATAAAGGAGGTGCGACTGTTATTTGGGGTAAGGAGCAATACATAAATGAAGCCTTAAGGCAATTAAATGACACACAATATTACACACGTCTTTCCTCAAACCCATCTGTACAGATGAGGCAGGACCTTAAAGACATTTTAGATCTGGCGTTGGAGAGTGGTTGGATTAATCTAAATGAGTACAATTTTTTATTCCCTGCTAACACTAAAATGGCTACTTTCTACTTATTGCCCAAAATTCACAAAAACCTACATGAGCCCCCTGGAAGACCGATCATTAATGGAATTGATACTTTGACTGAACCTGCATCAAAATTCATAGACTTTTTTATAAAGCCATCACTTGCTCTCTAGAGTCTTATCTACAGGACACATCACATGTACTTCAAAAACTTAAGGATATTTGTTATGATCCCCCATGCTTGTTTGTGACAATGGACGTAGAGTCCCTGTACACGAATATTGAACACAGTGAAGGATTCTGGCATTAGCACATTACTACAAAAACGAACAAATCCTAACAGTCCTCCTACTGAATTTATTGTCAATCTTACACGCTGGGACATTAAACAATAATGTTTTTTTGTTCCAGGACTGTTTTTATAGACAAAAGAAAGGTACGGCGATGGGCGCAGCATACGCCCGAACTATGCGGGTCTCTACCTTGGCCTATGGGAACAAAGGTACATCTTGGACCCCTCTAACCCCTTTAAACACTTATTCGTCTTTACGGAAGATATATCGATGATTTATTTTTTATTTTTTCAGGTTCTGAACACCAGCTCAAAGAATTCATCATTTGTTGAACTCAACCAATCCAAACATCAAATTGAGTCTAGACTACAGTGCCAAATCGATAAACTTTTTAGACCTTACAATCTCTGTTGATCCCTCTGGCACATTGCACACCTCCATCTACAGAAAAGAAACTGACAGAAATACTATCCTCAGGGCGGATAGCTTTTCATCCTCCAGGACTCATCTCCAATATTCCACAAGGGCAGTTCCAGAGACTTAGGCGAATTTGTGATTGTGAAAATGATTTTGAATTACAAGCCAATGTTATGTATCAAAGGTTTGAAAACGTGGTTACAACCAGAAAACCCTGAATCAAGCTTTATCCAAGACCAAGTCTGTTGAAAGGTCAAACCTGTTTAAAAAGAAATCACGTAATAAATCTACCAACAGGATTTTCTGCTCCTTACAATACAGTAATAACATAACAAGGATACAACGCATTGTCAAGCGTAACTGGGACATCCTGCGGAGTGATGCCTCTCTTGCTCCCATTTTTGCAGAGCCTCCTTTGTTTGCCACTAGGAGAGCCCCACTTAAGGACAAACTTGTAAAAAACTACCTGCCCTCTCAAAAACCTATCTTTCAGTTCCCAAAACCAGTGGGCACTTTTCAGTGTGGCGCGTGCACTATTGTAGCCACATAAACAAGACCACAGTGTTCAGAGATTCCAGAGGAATGAAAACTTTTCACTGTGTTGACTTTGCCAACTGCAATACTACCCATGTCATATATCGTCTTGACTGCTCCTGCGACTGCTTTTATATCGGTCTCACCAAACGCAGATTAAGAGACAGATTTGCTGAGCATAAATACGCAATCAAAACAAGGAATGAAGTTTACCCAATCGCTAAACACTTTATCTCTCCACACAATGCAAAGTTAGTCAGCTAAAAGTGATGGTGCTGGAAGTAATCTCTACAAACATTCGAGGAGGGGACAGAATCCGAAAACTTCACCAACGTGAAACCTACTGGATTGATGTGCTGCACGCCACACAATTCCCGGGTTTGAATGAAAACTGGACTTCTCGGTCTTCCTCTAAAAAAAAAAAAAAAAAAAAAAAAAAAAAAAAAAAAAAAAAAAAAAAAAAAAAAAATAATAAAAAAACTCTCTAAAAAACTCTTTGAATTTGTCTCTCAGCCTTCCTACAAAAAACAAAAATGATCTCGACTGATATATTGACATGAGCAAACAATTTTATCACATTCTAATGTTCATGGGCTTATTTAAAACAGAACAAAAAGTGCAATGACCCTTAAGCCTCATCAAAATACAGTATTACTGTTGTACCTTCTGCTGGTCTCTATGGTCTTTTCGACATGAGTTTTGGATTGTCTGGTCTTATCTATGAATTCAAGCAACATTTTGCTACAGTTTGTTGTTTTGTACATGGGTAAAATCTAGATTATTCTTTTAATCTTCTATGTATAAGTGTAATGTTTGTATTGATAAATGACTGATGAAGTTCGCGTGTATGTGACTGCAGCACATGACCGCTGTGCCTATTAAACACCTGTGTGACTTCTTTGTGTTGCCTTGTTTGCCCTGACGAAGACCTGTAAGGGGTCGAAACGCGTCGGTATGTCCCTGTCTTATTAAAGGATTTTTATACTTTTGTACATCAGAGTGCCTCGGTTTTCCTCCTCTTGCTTATCAGCTTTTTTTCCATGGATCCTTGATGAGCACCTGATTTTACTATCATTGGACCCGTTAGCACTCACTTCACTTCCTGGTGCTCAGCGACTAGTGTAGCTGGAGGTTTTGTTTGCTTGTTTTACATTTATCATGTAGCAACAAATGGTTTTGGTTAATAATCATTAAATAAAGTAAACTTACGTTGCTGACTGTTTTGAAAAGATTAAATTGTATCACTTACAACAATACTTCTCAAAGAGTGGGTGCGCCCGGCCGAAAGTTTTTCAGGCGGACAGTGCGATAAATGCACTTAAAATACCAGTGGAAGCAAGAAAACGCAAGAGAACGCCTCCGCGGTGACGACAGCTGCAGTAGCAAGCGGAGCTGCAACATTACACAATCCTGTCAAAAGAAAGATAAAACAGGAGACGAACAGACCAGATATTTTTTCGGCACTAACGCAGACTCACGCAATGCATGAACAAAAGTGCCCGCTCTCTCCCTCGTCTCATAAACAGTCCACACACAATAAATTTAATCATTATTTAGGAAAAAATTTATTTTTTCAGGCGAAAATTGTGAAGACTAAATATTGTTTCCTTTTTGAATTTTGTAAAATCTATTATGTGCTTGAAGAACATTTAGTTAATTCAGGAAAAGATATGGAAATTTATCACAAGCGTGGAAGAGAATTTAAAATTTTGCCATGGGGATAAAATAGAACAAATTATTAAAAATATATATTTTTGTTGTTTTTTTTTATTCTTGATGTAATTACGACAGGAGCTACCTCTATGTATACTACATGAAGTATACCTTTATTTTTAACATAATTATGTATGCTTTGAATTTGCCTGTTTTTTTTATATATAGGCAATTCCCAAATGGATGCCGAAGGGCTGTGTGCGTGAGTGTGAGAGTATGTGTGTGTCCAAATTATTATTATTATTGATATTATTATTAATAATTTTCTTTTTATTAACTTTTTTTGTCATTTTCTTTTGTTTGTTTGTCTGTTGTGTTTGAATTTTATTTTTGTTGTTTGTCACTGTTTGTTTTTTTAAAGAAAAATAAAATTAATATTAAAAAAAAAAAAAAAAAAAAAACAGTCCACACACAGAGGATCTCTTCCGCTGCGGTTGTCGCAGTGGACACAAGGAAGAAAGGTCTGCTGTACAGACAGCGGGACATAGACGAGTCTGAGCTCCGTCTGAGTTTTTAAATTGTCCAAAAAGACCCAAGAATCACGGAGATACGACCCGTTAAAGACTTCAAACCGTTAACAATTCATTAAATATGCGCGCGGAGAATCAGCCTCGATCAGCGGAGATGCGCAAACTTTTACACACGTGTTTGTAATGTTTATTTTTGAAAACATAAAAAATGGATTGTTTCACTTCCCACTGTGTATTTAGTGCTCACTCAGCAGGTTTTAACCAGGACTAATCCAGAACTGGACCAGGTTTTCATCAGGACTGAAAATGTTAGTTACCAATGTAACTATAGTTCTTTGAGTAGCTAAAGCTAAAACCATTAGCTTGGTTTTATAAATTTCTGTTCAGCCTAAACAAAATGAAATAACATTAAAATACCATTGAACTACAAATTAGACATTTTTAAATATAATTTGGTGTTAAAATTATGCATCTAAACCTAAATACCACAGACAGACATTTTGTGTACTTATGCAGACAGGGTGGGGGCGTGAAAAAAAAAAAAAGAGCACTAGCTTATAAGATTAAATAGACAAAAACAAACTTTATAGACATTTGCGTACAGCTCTACATTGCCCTAACACCACTCAAACCCAGTCACTAATGCCTGCACTTTATCTTGCCGAGCGGGTTATCTAATTGTTCCCATACACGTTTCATATCTCCAGCATGTGCCAGCGTGGAGCAAATCTCACGTCAATGACAGTGGTATTATGTAGGTCGCTCTCAATCACTCCGAAATCACTGTCCTTTAGAGGCAAGGGCACCGAGACAGCCGGTGATGGAGGAGCGGGAAGATTACAAGTGACAATCTGATCTGTCTGTGAGCGCGGATCCAAGCGACGAACGCTCTCAGCCAACACGCCTCCGAACTGCTCACAACATTTAGATTTAACCGTCAAGGGGGGCAGATTTGTGGAAATAAAGTGCTTGTCAATAGAAAAAAAAACAAAGACTAATCAGCTACTGTTATTGTGTGTGTTAATAACTCTTTCACTGCCAGCCCTTTTCTGGCTTTGACCCTCTTTCTGTTCCTGTGATTAAAACAATGAGGACAAGTGTCTTTTTCATCTTTAAACCAACAAAAGATGTGTTACAGACGAGGAGGAAGCGCAGCAGATTTCAAAATTCTAATGCAGATTACATAGTTTCAGTCTCTTTCACGGGGAATAGATTATTTTAAACTCTCCAAACATGAAAAAATGCAGTAGTTTTACTGTCAGAGGAACTTTTTAAGGAAGTGTAGTATTTCTCCTCTAGACTAGATGCATGTTAGGTTCTCCTCGAGTCCCAGTCCACTAGGATTGTGCTTTTCTTAATTTTAAAGATCAAATATCTGCTGTTTGCTGGTCCCTGCACTCTCCTTTTCCCTGACACACAGCTGTTCCTCTCCCTGAGCCACCACCACCTCTCCTGTCGTCTCATCACGGCTGTTTTCTTCTTCTTGAGAACTTGACCCTGCGATGGCAGCTGAGAACAATCGTGGTATTCTTGCACAACTAGCTGCGTCACTGTGAAGAGTTTTTTAGTTTCTCAGCACCTCCTTTTTGACATTTTGGTGCTTCGCTCATGGCTCACTCTGGCTCTAGTGGCGATCCTGCGACTGGGCAGGTAAGAGGACCACTCAGGCCAGCGGTTGCGGAATGAGCCACAGACCAGGACAATACACGATTCGGGTGATCAGTGTGATTGATGCATAATCGCTTACTGCCGTGCGGCTGGCGGTTTCGTAAAAACTAGAGCATAGACAACGTGTGCCGTCATCACTCACAACTGAATAGGCGGTGGGCGTAGGATGGGCCGGTGCACTCACTACGGTAGTGGCACTGGGCAGCTGTTTGCTTGTATCATATTATAGTATATTATTATGTTATTCAGACCGGAAAACTCCAGCTTCTCTCAATTGCCAGCCCTGCTAGTGCTGATCTTAGACCTGTGAGTCTCTGCTGTTGAGCTTTGAAAACTCATCTGTGGCAAAACCAAAAAAACAATTTATTATGTCTTTCTCTTCAGAAATCCAGTTTCTGTTGAGCAATATACACAACACCACAGTATACCGTCACCACAATATTCTTTGTCACAGTTCTCATACCCAGGAGACTTCATACTGTCCCATCCTTACTTGTCACATACAGTACATACGTCATGAAGAAACTTAAAAACACTTTGTGAATATAACACACAGTTTTCTCAGCATCTTAAAGTGGAAGTTTTTAAAGAAAACTTTCATGAAGTAGGTCCAATGTTATTAGCTGAAGCAGCCGAGCACAGATAAGGCCAGGTGCTGCTCCAGCATTTGCCCTTTTGGCTTAAGTGCCCTCCAAGGCAGCTGATTTTTGTCCATTTATTTTTCAGTTAACTGCTGTTTTAAACTGGTCCAGACCAAAAATAACTTTCACTCTCCCTTGCTCTCTCTTTCTCTCTCATTTCTTTCTCTCTCTCTTACTGTCTCTTTCTCCCTCTCTCTCTCCTTTCTGACTCTTCTCTCTCTCTTTCTCTCTATGTCTGTGTCCTGTCACTCTCTCTCTACTCTCTCTCTCTCTCTTCTTCTCTTCTTCTCTCTCTCTGTCTGTGTGTGTTGTCTGCTACTCTCTCTCTCTCTCTCTCTCTCTCTCTCTCCTCTGTGTGTGTTGTGTGCTTTCTCTCTCTATGTGTCTCTCTCTCTCTCTCTCTCTTGGTCTCTTTCTTTTGGACTTTGGTTGTGGTTTGTGTCCAGGTGTAAATGCAGTCTTAACCTACTGTAAACTTAACCTAGGAGTTGCAAAAATGGCTTTAAATCTGGGGCGAGGTGCCGAACAGGATGGACTGCCTGAGGTTTCCACACAGAGAAAGAGTTCCAGAGGCTCTACTGCCATCTACAGGCCGTCAGGAGAGGAGCAGCTGCTGTCCATGGTGCTGAAACAACCACAGGAAAAGTCTGTGACTCCTTTAAATAGAAAATAAAGATGCTTAAATAACTTTGTGGCAGCTGCACTCAGCCACTTTAAATTATTTAAATAATTTTAGAACTTGAAATGTGACTAAGTTATTCTAAATTATTACTTTTTTAATATGAACCAGATGAGAAGAACTTTCTGATGCGCTAGAGCACTTTTTGTCCAGTGTGGAATGAGATGTATTAATGTATTAATGTTTGTATGTCCTTTATATGCAGCAGGCACAAAACTATAGCCCACAACTAATTTCCCCTTTGAGGACAATAAGTTTATTTTATCTTATCTTATCTTATGGACCAGCCTTCTCCAGAGACCACCAGGCTGCGGGGGCGTGGTTAGAGTCCGCTGGGCTGATCACGGCTGAGAACAGCAGCTAATAAGACATGTCAACTAGACCAGACTTTTCCAACCTTTTTTGAGTCACAGCACACTTTTTTTGCTTAATTTTTTGGGGGTGAAAACCCATGTAACTGTGGCCAAAAGAAGCTATTTTGTAACATAACCACTGACCTAGACGACATGTGACGCCTCTGACGAAAACGGAAGTGAACCGTCAAAACTAGTCAGGTAATAAACCCCTTCACTTGTTTTATCAGGGTCAAAGTCAAAAGTTGAGAATGACTAGACTACACCATCTCAACCATATCCATTCTTCTATCTAGACTCTTTTGCACATTAATATCACATTGTAGGTGTAATATCGTCGATGTAAAATGGATAATCACAGTAAAACGTGCCATTTTGGAAGCGCCTGATTGGAGCTGGTGGATAATCTCGTTAACTAAATGAGAACGCGGTGTTCAGGTCACTCTGTGGTGCGTTGGATTATTTCACGATTCCACAGTGAGACATTAGTGACCGGCAGCTTGTGTTCTCACAGCTTTGCTCATAACTCGTTCATTTGAAATCTCCCTGAACCGCCACAATAATGCAGCAGGTTAAGATTCATGATGAGTGGTGTTTGGGAGTCTGTGTCGTCATTGGAATTACATGTTTACCCTTTATGCGTTGAGGTTGGAAGAGTCATGTTTTGGAGGTGTGGCCTGCCAAGAGGGAAATATTTTTGGAGAGTGACAGAGAGACATTTTCTAGCGAATTAAGAATATTTTTAAGCACAATTTATTCAAGTTTAGTCAGAACAGTTCTAATTAGGGCTGCACGATATATCGATATCGAATCAATACCGCGATATTGACAACTGCGATAAGTTAATCGCAAAAGCCTCGATATTCCTCCTTTTCTTACGTATTAGCCTCCTTTTTTATTTTTATTGGACACAGCGCACCACAAAAGTGAACACAGAGCACCATAGTGACAGGCCTCTAAACTGCACAACACGACTAAACAGAAGTCGATAAACACTGCTTTCATGACTGTTCTAGTTCGTATTTAATAAAACCACTGATAAATAAAGAGTTACGTTTTGCAGATGTTGCTAGCTTTAGCCGCTTACCTGAACAAGCAAAGCATCAGTAGTTTTCCAGGCAAATCCAGTCTGTTTTCTTCACAAACATAAAATCCAAGTGAATAAAAGCTGCATGGTTGATATTAGTCCATAAACACCGCTGTGTCACGCTGGTTTGCTCAGTACTTATGAAATAAACATTGTTTTGGAAGTTAGCAATCTTTTTTTTTTTTTTTTTCAGTCTACCACGCCAGAGCTGTGCAGGGGAAGTTGGCGCCATCTGGTGGTGTAGCTGTATATTTCTGTCATACAGGTTAAACAAAGTCCTAAGATACTATAGTTACTGTTTATACAGGCCAACTAAAACATCAAGCACATCATCCAATCCATCTTGGCTGTAGCTTCAGAAGTATTAATGCCTAAATGTATGTAAAGTTAAACTTTTCAAATTAGTAGGGCAGGGTTAGGGTTTTTAATATTTTCCATGGTTAACATTTTACAATTGTTGCAAAATGGTCTGCTCAACAGACATAAAATATATTTATACACATGTTAGTAAATATCGAATATCGAATTGAAATCACAATATCAAAAAGAAAAAAAAAATAAATTGTCAGTATCGTGCAGCCCTAGTCCTAAAAGAGGTAGTTGATGCGGTGTTATCTCCAATAAGTAAACATATTTCTCTGGATCAGTATTTGGAGTTTCAGGAAACTGAAGACAAATGTCTGGTGCCATTTAGAAAAAGTGCTTTTGGACACAGAGCCTTCTCACATCAGAGATCTGCCTACACTGCCATAATTCTTCAAGGCTCTGAAAACATGGTTGTTGGAACTTCAAACATGTAATCATACGTAACATGATGATTTATGTGTACATTGTTTAACTAACTAACTTCTAATGTCCTTTGATCTGTCTGTGTGACTGTTGCTGTCTTTTTTCTGTCCGAGATGTTCTTGTCATCAACCTGCCAAGAGACTGATGATGGAAATAAGCCACGGTGGCTAAAATCTTTACATATTTACATGCAAATGTTCATTAGAATGTGTTGTCCCTTTATAAATAAATAAAATAAGAAAAGAGAAGGTTTCAGAAACCAAGTCCCAGAGTAAAAAAAATTCAAAACTGAGCAGTAGTAGTAGTAGTAGTAGTAGTAGTAGTAGTAGTAGCAGTAGTAGTAGTAGTAGTAGTAGTAGTAGTAGTAGTAGTAGTAGTAGCAGTAGTAGTAGTAGTGGCAACAGAAAAAGAAACATAAGAAGGAATGTGAGAGGGAAACTACAAGGTTCACAAGGGAAAGTAAAAACAAAGCAGAACAAGAAAACCTAAAATCAGCAATATCAGATCACTGCAAGAGAAATAATCACATCATGGACTGGTGTGACCGACGTGGTCAGTCCCCGTCCTGAGCAGGAGTCAAACCCGGGTCTCCCATACGACCGACAAACACGTTGAGCTAAAGGGACGCTCCCGTTAGCCCAATCTGCCGGTCCTGCTTTTATACCTGAGGGAGTGAGTTTATCCCATACCACCACACACTTCACCGACCTGGTCCCTCGAGTGGGTCTACACCGGTTACACTGGGACGGAGCTGAAAACAACAAGTTCAAATGCTGGATCAAGGAGGCTATAGGCTCCTTTCTCCTACCTGCGACTCCCTTCTCCAGAGAGCACCGGGCGGCAGGAGTCAGTCCGAGCGACCCAGGTCGCACTGGGTTGACCACGCCTGACGCCTCCAGGAAGTAACATCTACTAACGTCAACAACCGGTGACACTTCTGAAGATAGCTCGCAGCTAACAGCGGGAACATGTCAAAAATGTAAATACAGTACAACTCACTAAAAAGTTGCCTGAATAGAAGAAATGGATAACTGTTAATACTATTGAAGACAAGATGAACATCGTAAAAGAAATAGTAGTAGTAGTTAGTGAAGGTAATGTTATTAAGGACAATGTACAATTACATTAAAGGTGGGGTAGCTGATTTTCACACTGCAAACACAATTTAGGTTTTAAATCTGGCAACTTCCTCTCATAAATCCTTCCACACATGGTTAATATCGACATGTTTTCATTTTAGTTGCATTTATGGTTTACAAACTTCTTTTTACAAACAACAAAGTGAAACTGGAGTGACCGCCCCAAGCTCAGCCAATCAGAGTGCAGCATTCTGCTCTTGATTAGAACTAAAATTCTTTATTATTCAGTTCAGACAGTACTCAGAGGTCTGAATTTTTCACACAGTGTTGTATTTACTGTATACTTTTTAGGGGAAAGCACAAAGTTTACTAATTTACAACTAAAAAAGTTAGCTACCCCACCTTTAAGCACAAAGGCAGAGATGCTTGTACCAGATTGTAGCTTACAGCTCATTTCCATCTGCAGTCCTGGAGAGGGAGGCACATTGGACATGTTTTTAGTTGTAGGAAGAAACCGGAATACCCGGAAGAAACTTACGCAGACACGGGAAGAACATGCAAACTCCACCCACATAGGCCCGGGAGTTGAACCCAGGATCTTCTTGCTATGAGGTTAGAGTGCTAACCGCTGTGCCACCGTGTCACCCAGTTTATATGAAAGAGACAGAACATTAAACGTTGTTGCCCTGTTAGGTGCAACCGATGCCACATTCAGATAGGACATACAGCTCAATTAATAGTTAATATTTGATCATTGTGTATTTTTTTACCTGACAATTACTGAATATACATCTGCATTAGTCTGAAAAATACCTTACTCTTTAAGTTTCAGACTAATTATTTTATTAAGTTACGTTAGACACTCAGATTACTCCTGGCACTAAAATAAGAATCAAGTCAGACCTTCAGGGCCACACGAAATGAGGTGGAGGTCCGCATCTGGCCCTGGACCTAGAGTTTGACATATGTGGCAGGGAAAAAGTTAAACAAGGCTTGACCTCTTTCAAATGGTGATAGTTATAAAGTCAAATGTGACTCCAGATGAATTTACACTCACACCACACGTTTATGTCGAGGTATTTGAAGAAAAAAAAACACAAATTGAGCTTTGTGTTGCCTTGCATGTTTGAGTTAAATGAGTGTATTTTTCTTAAACCATTTTACGTTTTATTCTAAAGTCATGTAAACCTTCAGTCTTAACCGTGAGCTGCTCCTTCGTTGCTGCTAAGTCGTGTTTTTGTGGAAGCAAATGAAACGCTCTCACTCTTCTTTCTCTCTGTGTGTCTTTGTTTTGAAGTGTTTATTGATTGGAAGTAAACGCTCACAGTACAATAGGCACGTGGCATTCAAAGGCCCGAGGAAATAATGGGACAAAACAACAAAGACGCGTTTAGTTTGGGGGTTTTGTCGTATGTAATTGAAAAAGAGACATAGACTGAGTGAAGTGTAACTCATCAGAGTCCAGCACGTTTGCCTTCGTGATCGGCTCAAAAATATAGAAGAAACATACCATTTTACAATTGCCACCCCATTTTAGCCATTATTAAGGATTAAACTTTACTTTCTAACACCACAAAGTTGCCTAGTAACCAAGTTGTTGACTGGGCTAAAACTCTACATAATATCTATCCATGCAATGAAGATAAGTTAGCCGTTTGAGGACTTGGGTTTAATTTTTATGAAACAAAGTAGAAACCGCAGAAAGTGCAATTTGCAGAACTGTTTCCAGTTTATTATTTAGAAATTACTAAGTGTCTTTCCTGGTTTAATTTCCATAGTAAATACAATTTATTCATTATTTATTTTATAGAAATACAGAATTATTCCATTGAGTCATCAATGAGGTTTGACAGTAACATATAAACACAGACATTGCCAAATTATTAGACATAAATGCAATATTATTACACAACGAAATCCTTTGTAATTACCTGTAAATAGTGTTGAAAGCATGTGTCTCATTTCAAGGTAATTACTATAAATGCTTCATTGTTGCTCAGGTGGTGACACAGACACGTGGAAATTGCAAAGAAATTACTAAGAAAAAATAGTATATTGCCTTGTAACAACAATGTAACAACAAATGAATGACAAGGTAATTACTTTTTTATTACCTTATTACCATGCTATGGCATAGATATTACTATGTTATTATCGAGCCTACAGAAAACACACTGGAAAATGATAAGACATTGGATTTATAATAATGCTTTTAAGACACTAAAGGACACTTCACATTTTGCATTATTCATACAATTCATACTCAGTGGTGTTGAGCTTCTATTGTACTGGAACAGACTGACTGAAGCCACCACCAACATTCAAACTCACACCAGATCTATTGACCATTTGCACCTACGTCACTTGATCACGTGGCTGCTCCATGCTGGAGGGCAGAAGTGCGTTTACGCAGCATTACAGGGAGAGAAAAACTGACAAATTCTCACATATTTCCTCTTTTTTTCCGTAAACAAAGCAGTGGATGCTTCTAGTGCATGTTCAGTACATTTGTCTGTGGAAGTAGGATATCTTTTAGATGCACAAAACAAGGTATTAGGAAAAGCTTATGAATGCAGCTGATCCATGACCTCTTCCTCCTGCTATGTTTGCAGAATAAATAAAATCTTCAAGTTTGCCTGACTTTACTCCTCATGATTTGCACCACACTGTGGTAAACAGGGTTTTGTTTTATTTAAAAGCTACAAGAGGTTGGTTTTCAGTCACTTAGCTGTGAGGCTAGTGTTAGCCACGCATAATGCAGGCTGTTTCAGATATTCAAAGCAATTTTTTTTCAAATGTCAAAAAAAAAAAATTCTCATTACCATTGACTTACTTTGTTTAAAGTGTTCACTGCAAATCTGTAGTGACTTAGAGGGATTTAGGTCTTTGGATTTATTGCTGCCATCCACTAGCGTCTTCTATCTTTATCAAAATGTAAACGAAAAAGGAAAAAATATAGACCAGTTGTCTGCGTGTTGTGAAGAGAGGCAGACAACAAAAACCAAGGCACTCAGTCTATTTTAGAAAAATAAAAAGCCTTTATTACATCATGGCTATTAGATTAAAATTACGCACCAACGCGTTTCGGCCCACACGGCCTTCATCAGGGCATAAGGACACACCCAGGCTGACTTTGTGTGCCACCTATAAAGGAGTGTGTAAAGGGTGTGAAGCAACGACCCCCCCCTTACTTAAAGTGACAGTGACAGGCACAAAATCACTAACAATTACATTCAATAAAAATCAGCAGACAAACAAAATACATCAGCAGACAATCAAAATACTATTGAAACAACAGTATATTGCGTTTCAAATTAGTAGAAATATATCAAGTCCCGACGATAGAGCAGTTTATGAGGGTAGTCAATAAAGACTGAAAGCTAGGACCAACCTACAGCTATCACTGCTTATGACTGCACACATAATCCCCCGACACTAGATCCAAGATTCAACAATGAACATGAAAGGACAATATATCATAAAATAACAGAATAAGTCCTCTAAAGAAATGGAACAAAATCGATTTCATCATTTAAACCTGGAAATGTGGTGGCATTGAGGGTGACTATCCAGAAAGTCTCCCGCTGTAGTAGGAGTTTGAGTTTGTCTCCTCCTCGCCATGACTTAGGGATAGTCTCAATCACCATCACTCTCAATGTGTTGATATTGTGACCTGCTGTTTGAAAGTGCACTGCCATGGGGTACTGTTGGTCCTGATTCCTTATGGCTCGTTTGTGTTCTGATACTCTGTCTTTCAGCCTCCTCTTGGTTCTCCCAATATAAAAACAGCCACATTCACACTCCAATTTATAGACAACAAACGTGGTGTTGCAGTTGGCATAACCTTTAAGTTGATAGACTTTTCCCGAAGGATCTTTAAATGAAGTTGATCGATCGATGTGTGAACAGTGGTTGCAGCTACCACAGGAAAATGTTCCGATGGGGCGTTGGAGCCATGTGGATGAACGGGAAGAAGGGAGGTGACTCGTTACCAGCTGATCCTTAAGTGTAGGCGCACGTCTAAAGCAAAACACAGGTGGATCAGGAAAAACAGTTCTTAATTGTGCATCACTCTGTATAATGTCCCAATTTCTTTTTATTATGTTCCTAATTTCATTACACCTTGTACTGTATTGGGAAGAAAAATAAACTTGTCCTTTGCATGAGGGTCGAAAACGTTTTTGTAGTAGAGATTTTCTGTCCATAGATTTGGCTTTGGTATATGCATATCTCAGAGTGTCTGTTTTATAACCCCTCTGTTTAAATCTGTCATGCATGTCTTTAGCTTGTTTCTCAAAGTCAGCATTAGAGTCACATATACGTCTAAGACGCTGAAACTGACCAAAGGGTATATTCTTAATAAGGTGAGAGGGATGAAAACTGTCGGCTCTTAAAATATTATTGCGATCAGTATGTTTTCTGTAAATAGATGTGTGCAGAAAACCCTCTTCATCTTTGGTTATAGAAAGATCCAAGAAATGTATCTCAGACATGCTGTATTCCAAACTTAATTTAATGTTGGCATTAGTAGAGTTTATATATTCGTGGAATTTGTGAAGTTCATGTTCTGTGCCAGTGAATATAAAGAGTAGATCATCAATGTACCTTCCACACCATTTGATCTTTGTGAGGAAAGGGTTTGCTTCACTGTAGATGAATCTTTGTTCCCACAAACCAAGGAAGAGTCCCGCATAACTTGGGGCATAAGCAGCCCCCATGGCAGTCCCTTGTATTTGTTTGTAGATATTGTCCTGAAATACAAATACATTATTTTTCAGAGTCCACTCCGTTAAAGTCACAATGAAGTCACTTGGAGGCAATTCTTCAGCTCTTTGCTGTAAAAAATGGTTCAACGCCTCCAAGCCCTCTTGATGAGGTATATTCGTATATAAGGCTTCCACGTCCATGGTGACAAGAAAAGCCCTCCCAATATTGCCTAACTCATTCAGTTTGTTTAACACATCCGTGGTGTCTCTCAAGTAAGCAGGTATACTTTGCACAATAGGTTTAATAAAAAGTCAATAAATTTTGAGGCAGGTTCAGAGATAGTGCCATTCCCGCTGATAATGGGTCTTCCAGGAGGATTTAGCAAATTCTTATGTATTTTGGGTAGCATATAGAAGGTAGCTAAACGGGGATGTTCAGATAGTATAAAGCTTGCTTCTTTGTCACTTATCCAATGTTTATTTTTAGCCTCCTCTACAAGGGCTTCTAGTTGGGCTTGCATACTTGATAGAGGATTTGTGGACAAGGGCAAGTAATATTCTGAGTTATTTAACTGTCGCATAGCTTCTTTTATGTAATCATTACGTCCCCACACCACTGTTGCGCCCCCTTTATCAGCCTGTTTTATAATAATGTCATTGTTCTTTTTAGCCACTCAATAGCATATTTTCTTGTTTTGTCAAATTGTAGTTCACCTTAGACACTGGTTCTGTTTTTTAAATAATTGTTCTACTTCATGTGAAACTTTCTTTGTGAATGCATTAATGCAAGCATTATTGTTCACAGGATAAAAGGTGGACTTAGGTCTAAATGGAGTGTACTTTGTCCCTGTCCGTCATTGAGTTGAGGCAAAGAAGTACATGGCACTTTATGGCTATACCACGCCTTAAGATGAATATTCCGATAAAATTTAAACAAGTCAATCTTTGTCTCAAACTCATTAGTTGTGTACGTCGGGGCGTATGATAACCCCTTAGAGAGTACAGACATGCAGGTATCAGGGAGAGAAATACCTGATATATTTAGGACCGTTTTGTGGTGGTCCGTGTCGGGTTGTGTTGATTCCTCGTGCGTAGTGGGGTAGCGTCGGTCCGGGCTGAAGTTGCGTATGAAACGTCCTCTTCCTCCTCCCGCCTCGCCTCGTTTTTCTCGGTTTTTTAGAGACGTTGTCTTTGATCGTTGGTCTAAAAAATCCACGGAATTGGTAGTCGAGTCTCCTGCATGGTCCTCATCCTCGCTGCTCGGCACATTGAACGACACTGAGCGTGCGCGTCCTTGCCGGGTGCGTCGTGATTGCTGATTGGACCAGGAGTAAACTGTTCCTTCTTTATAATCATTTTGATCACGACGAAACTTGTCTCTTTTTATTTGTTTAAGGGATCTCGTAAGTTTTTCAATGTCGTCTCGGAGTCTGTTATCCCACGACAACTTTTCTTCCTCTTGGCCCTCCACTCGTGCTATAGTCTGCTTTGCTTCGCCAATCAAGGTTTGGATATGGCTGCGTTGGATTTTGGCCTCTTCTATTAATAAAAGAATGAGATCCGCAGAGCATTTATTAAGGATTGCCTCCCATTTTTTCTTGAAGTCAATATTATCACTGACGAAGGATGGAAACTTCTTTATTCTCAATCCCCGTGGGATAATTTCCTCCCTCCAATAATCCGAAAGAGTAATGCAGTGCAGTTCCAGTTTCTTCTCCTTTTCAATCAGTTTCTTTAAGTCAGTGTAAAGTATAGGTAAATCACATGTTGCACTTGCGATATCACTGAGCAATGAATCTTGGACTATAATGTCCTTTCCTTGTTCATTGGTGAAGAAAAAAATGTTCTGTGTTGCCATTTCAAAAAGAGTTAAATGTCCACAAACGTTCCCAAGAACGGAGCTGCTTCCCTGGACTCACCACCCCAAAGTCCAAAACGACTTGTTGCAAAAAATATATTAAAGAGAAGCGCTGCGTGGATACAAGTAAAAGCAAAGCTAGACCGGTGCTCTTTGGAAAGGGGTAACTTGAATTGGAAAAAATATAGACCAGTTGTCTGCGTGTTGTGAAGAGAGGCAGACAACAAAAACCAAGGCACTCAGTCTATTTTAGAAAAATAAAAAGCCTTTATTACATCATGGCTATTAGATTAAAATTACGCACCAACGCGTTTCGGCCCAACAACAGTATATTGCGTTTCAAATTAGTAGAAATATATATTTCTACTAATTTGAAACGCAATATACTGTTGTTTCAATAGTATTTTGATTGTCTGCTGATGTATTTTGTTTGTCTGCTGATTTTTATTGAATGTAATTGTTAGTGATTTTGTGCCTGTCACTGTCACTTTAAGTAAGGGGGGGGTCGTTGCTTCACACCCTTTACACACTCCTTTATAGGTGGCACACAAAGTCAGCCTGGGTGTGTCCTTATGCCCTGATGAAGGCCGTGTGGGCCGAAACGCGTTGGTGCGTAATTTTAATCTAATAGCCATGATGTAATAAAGGCTTTTTATTTTTTCTAAAATAGACTGAGTGCCTTGGTTTTTGTTGTCTGCCTCTCTTCACAACACGCAGACAACTGGTCTATATTTTTTCCAATTCAAGTTACCCCTTTCCAAAGAGCACCGGTCTAGCTTTGCTTTTACTTGTATCCACGCAGCGCTTCTCTTTAATATATTTTTTGTAAACAGAAAAGGTTTAGGCTTAAAACCTCGATCTTGCCTGTTAGTGCAGCGTGTTCCAGATACAGCCATTTTACAATTGAAATCAATTAAAATGACTTAGAAACGAGCAAGTTTTTGGCAAAGTTGCCATTGCTGTAATGCCACAGACAGAGCTTTTGCCATCCATCATGGAGAAGTGGGCGTTCCCTCGAGGAGCAAATGGTCAATACTATGTAATGTGTGTGAAGTGTCTTGCCCAAGGACATAATGAGCTTCTCCTCCGGTCGTCCCACTGTGGCTCCCGAGGTTCCTACGGTCTCACATCCAAGTACTGCCCAGGCCCAACATGCTTAGCTTCTGAGATCTGACAACACCAGGCTTTGATCAGCTGGTCATTGTCTCAGTTTAGATCTCTGCTCTACTTCCTTTTCATGTTCAGCATATTTTGAGATTTTTTGTTGTTGTTCTTGATTCATGTAATACTGTTATTTATTTTTACATAAGTACTTTAATCTAATCTTTGAGAACATGAGAAGGGTCAGAGAAAAGTGAGTGTGTTCTACTAGATGACTCTTTGGGATGTAAGCCTTCTTCACTTTTGTGTCTGCACAAGTTGATCAAAAATATCCGTGCATGTTAATCCGGTGATGTGTCAACGGATTTGTGAGAGCCACAGAGAAGCAGACGAGTTTAAATACACACTATTCTCCTGTGTCTGTGACTTTGTGTCGCTGGTGCTGCTCCGAGGTCACAGAAGATCAATGTTGACTGCACGGCTGTAATCATGGAGGGAAGAAGATTAGCATATTTTACAGTAGATGGAGATGTCTCAGTGTTTTGGAAGAGATGAAGAGAGAGAAAAAAAATTGAAATGGGGAGACGGGCGATTAAGGATTGATTGTCCCAGCAGGAGGAGCCAAGGGTGAAATTTACAAAACTCAAGATGGAAAGACATGAGAGAGA
This sequence comes from Mugilogobius chulae, assembly GCA_038363315.1. Taxonomy (NCBI): domain Eukaryota; kingdom Metazoa; phylum Chordata; class Actinopteri; order Gobiiformes; family Gobiidae; genus Mugilogobius; species Mugilogobius chulae. Next base: position 37,054 of record JBBPFD010000224.1, on the reverse strand, counting down.
GAAGATGTTGTGACTCATTTGAATAGTGTAAATGCAACACAATTAGGGATGTTATGATATCAAATTTGAGATATTTTGTCTTGCGATTTTTGAGAGACAAAATATCTTGATTTGATGATTATTCATCATGATTACGACTTTTCATAACCGATCAGCAACAAGTGACAACAACACAAAACACACCTCTATGTGCAGTAAATGTAGATATATAACACAATAAAACAAATGTACAATAAGCACACTTTCTTGTCTATATGTACACTGTAAACCCAAATGTTCAAATTAATTAAATAGATCAAGTTGTGAATACTCAAGTTTTACAAAAAGTCCTACTAACTTAAATATGGTAAGTTGCTGTAACATGTTGAGTAATTGTAACTAATATTTTTTGATTAATGGCAATTATTGTGCGTTTAAGTAAGTGTAAACTAATTATAACAAGATGATACAAAACTTATTAGAATTATTAAATAAACATTGAAGAAGCCTCTGACCAATCAGAAACAAGATGCACAATGAATCATGGGTAATAACCACAAAGTCACTTTCTCAGACACTTGACTCTTTGTCATGGTTTGTTCCCAAGACCTGCATTTTAACACATTTTGAATCCTGAATCCTGATTGGTCAGTGCATACTGAATCATGATTGGTCAGTCACAAAATTGGTGAAAAAGTGAGTTTTTAGACAAATCTAGTACTTGTAGCATTACAGCAGCGATGGAAAGTCATTCTTTATTCTCACTGTGACTGTTAAAGTCAAATGAAGTCAGTGAGACACATCAGTACAGTGGATTTCACTGGTCACGTGTTGAACCGTGACAGAGGTGTCTATGGCAGGAATAGACTTCCGATATTAACACTATTAAGAGGAACAGCACCACTAGACTGTGGCGCTAACCTTGCTATTTCAATAATTATCCCAAGTGTGAGCCAATACTTCTAATGCCTCATGCTCCATGGGAAAATTTCTGGAGACAATAAGTCATACCAACTAGTGATGGGCAAATGGCGCTTCATTGTATACTCGAACCATTTGCCAGGTGTACCGAAACATGAGCCGGAGCTTCACAGAAGTGGTTCGTTAGCTCTTCTGCGCCTTCTTGTGGTCAAATACATGTATGCATGTAAAATGAAACCGTGTAATGAACAAATAAACGCTGATATTATTGAAAATTAACCAACAATACTGTATTTAGTAGCTTAACTGTATAAATGTTTGCATTTCATCTGTTTATTTTTCATTTTTAAAATAACATCCAAATCCAGACACAAATGTACAAAAAAGTTTAGTTTAGCGCTGGGCTCGAACTCTCAACCTGTCGCTCTCCAAGCAGATTTCACCCAAAATCTATTCATCCTTACATACACACCAGAATTTTTTTTTTTAATTGATAAACGGGGTCTAAGCTATTTTTTCATTGATAGTCTTTAATGTTTGTTAAAACAAGGTCCAACATAAACCAGCCCAGGTCTATAATGTGTCCCAGATCCAGGTCTATAAAGTGTCCCAGATCCAGGCTCTGCTGCGGATCACGAGGAGATCCTTTTGCTTCAACACAGCTCGGCCCAAATGAACCACTTTCCGAACCACTTCAGCCAACGCGCGCTTCATTACGCGCCGATGACGTCACTCCCTGAAAACAACACAAGCTCCGGTACGCGCTTCCACTCCCCTCCCACCAGGAAAGCTCGAAGCGTGTACCGAAGCGTCGTTCATTTCGCCCATCACTAGTACCAACTGGTAATATCCAAGTTATACCAATTGTGACTAATAATCAAACTAAAATCTATAAGCTGTACTAACTTAATTTGAGTAATTGGGATTTTAAGTTAAACTAACTAAAAACTATGAGTTAAACCAACTGGTAATATTCAAGTTAACTAATTGTGACTTTCAAGTTTACCTTAAAAATTGAGCCAATCAGTTTTCTCAATTTTTTTGACTACTGCTAATTTGCGGCACGGTGGCTGAGCGGTTAGCGCTCTTGCCTCACAGCAAGAAGGTCGCGGGTTCGATTCCCGCACGGGCCGGCCTTTCTGTGTGGAGTTTGCATGTTTCTCCCCGTGTCTGGGTGGGTTTCCTCCGGGCACTCCGGTTTCCCCCACCAACCAATAACATGCACGTTAGGGTAAAATCCTCCAGCTACGGTAGTCCTGACCAAGCCTAGCAACAACATCTGGAGATGGGTCCCCGAGCGCTGCACTGCGGCGATCACTGCTCCTGAGGAGATGCCCCAGAGGCATTGAAGGATGGGTCAAATGCAGAGGACAAATTTCCTACGGGGACAAATAAAGTATACCATACCTTACCTTACCTTACCTTTACAGTGTAAGTTTACATTGTCACTTTTTCTAATTTTCTTTTTCTTTACTTTTTTATTTTGATAGTGTTTTTCTATGTGTGATATACTCGAAAACAACAACCACCATATTATCTAAAATTCGATATACAAGTCGGATTTCTTTGAGAAGCATTTTCAAACCCAGATTAAAATGTTTGATATTCAGTTTTTTGATTTCTTGAAAACAACAATCACGATTCTATCTAAAATTCGATATATTGCACAGCTGTAGTTCCAGAGTTCTTCTAAACACATTGGACTTGCTCAGATGCTAAGTGTTCGTTAGCATCAGTATGTCTATGCCCACAGCAGCCTAGTCCACAAAACCACCATCGTTTCCTGGGAGATCTTGAGGCATGTTTTCTTCCATTTCTCTTGCAGACCACAGCACGAGTCAAAAGCCTTTTATTTATCTATTTCTGTCCCCTCTTTTTGCACAGGAGTTCCTTCATGTCATGGCTGAAGTGGAGGAAATGGAAATGGAGAGGCGTATGTATATTTGGCTCAGATTTCTGCTCTAATTTTCCGGATCTAATCAGTCCTGGCACGTGTCAGTCACACTGCACGACCGCCGTTACAGAGTCTGAAGAAGAAAGCAGCAAGGAATGTCTGCGATGGTTCAAATATCTCCGAATATGGATGCATAAGACAGGGCAAACTACATTTTTTTTCAGTAAAAGAAAATTAAAAGAAATATGCAGGTTTTCTCCAACCGTTCCCTAGCAACCAGGTTGGGTCAAAATCCACATTATTTATATTTCTTTGCGTTGCAGGAGAATGCATTAGGTAGATGAGCAAAACATGACTGATGCACACAGGGGCGTAGCACCGAATTCTGGGCCCGAGGTACAAACTTAGTGATGGGGCCCCTAATACATGATCTTGTGTTTTAATTATTTGGTTGTCTCTCTTCATTTTTCTATTCATTTGGGTTTTATTTCTTTCAAGAATATTCATATACAGCCAATTGATTTAATTTCTACAACCCACACATAAATATAATATAAATTAAATGCTTTTTAATGCTACCTTTCAAGATTTTTTATTGCCATAAACACCTAAAAAACAAGACATTTATGTGTTTTGTGTCATAACCATTGAGTTGGAAGCACTGCCTCACTCAAATGAGACGTGAAAAAAATGAAATGTGTTTTAATCTTACTCTTTTACATTTTAGCTAACGTGTTTAAGCTAACTTGTCTAAATGAGGCCAAAATCACACTTAGAAAATCCTTGTGACATTTTGGATGTTTTATAATGTTGAAGTAATGACATTTATTGACATTGTGCCAAACCCTGGCTATTTGTTCACTGAAAACTGCAAACTCTTGCTAATAATACTATATTTGTAGCTACTGTATTTGTTAAAATTTTAGCCAATTAATATTCCTCTTTTGAATCATTTTCTTTAGCCAAAGTCTGTAGCCACGTTTTATAGGAGAGATGGAGCTCTATGATATCACAAATAATTACATTTAGAGGAACAATGTATCTCACAAACAAAATGCTTTTGGGGGCCCTTTCCTGTCCTGGGCCCTGGGGAAACTAGCCCCATTTACCCCCCCAGTCTGACACCCCTGGATGCACAAAGTGGAAAATGAATTATTTGGGTTTGTTTACATTTTTAAGGAAGCAAAAATCGGGCAGAGGACATTGACTGTTTTATTTTTGTGCCTCTCTTCTGTTGTTGGCATTGTAACTTAAACATCACTTGATTTCAGCTTTCTATCATCATCCTCCACTGTTTTAAAGGTTTTGTTTTTTTTTTTTGCTTAACTGGCATTCATTCATTCTTATGTATTTATTTGATTGGGACAGAGCATGTTAACAAACAGAGAAGATAAATACATGAATGTAAACACGCTCATAGACAAGGGCTATTTTTTTTTTCATTCGTAGTTCCAACAGGCAGGTGATGCAGCTCTGAACATTTTTTGTAGAACTAAATGCATAAAGCATTGTAAAATAAAAATGTATGGTTTGGTAGAGGGAATTTTTGTTTATTGTAGAAAGAGCCGCTGTTCATAGACAAAAACAGTGGAACACGTGGAAAAAGCTCCGTTGTCAGCTAACTACAAGAGTTTAGCACTGTGCGAAAACTAAAGTTCTGCTGTTAAATCAACATGTGTGAATAAAATTCGACCCTATGCTCGTTATATAGGCAGTATAGGCAAATGCTAAGGGCGAAGAGTGAGGAGGGGCGCCGGCCGAAGCCCCCGAGATACGGAGCTCAAAGGGTGACGGATGTCTGATCCATGCATCTGATCATTCACAGCACTAACGCTAAGTAAAACCAAAGACTCTGGATAGCGTTTGGAGACACTAACATGCTATGCCAAGGCTGATCACCCGAGGCTCGTGAGCTGCATGCAGCTCTTGGTTGGTTCGAGGCTCTTTGGCTCATTCAGGAAGTTTTGCGCCTCCACACACACTCTCTCGTTCTCTCTCTCCCTCAGGAAGCTGCGTGCGACTGTCAGTTCAGCGTCACAGCAGAGCTGTTTAACAGACACATCGTTTCTTTGAGAAGCATTTCAAACCCAGTGATATTCTGTGAAACTAGAGCTTCGTATTGATCCTTATTTTGTGCAAATCCGCCTTATCCACAGAGAAAAGGGCCAAAATGTACAGTGAAAGATAACGTGTGTAAATAACAGCGGAGCAAATCGCGCCTGCATGTGACATAAAACAGACACTAACCTTACAAAAGCACCAGCTCCCGTGTTTTCCCTGCTCTGATCACTCAGGACAGTCCTGAGTCTGACTGACGCTCCCGAAGCCCAGTTTTACAGGGGCGGAGCTAAGGGCGTCTGGGGCTAGGGCCCCCTAAATCTGGCCTCTATGGGGGGACCCTATTTGTATTTTTATTTATTTAATTGTCTCATGTCTTTTTAATTATATTAAAATGACATCACACATTAGGATCATCACACCTAAAACTTACCAAATAGAATATTGCACTGAATTAAGAAAAAAAAAATCTAAATCAGAGCCTTTTTAGATTGAAAGATATTATTATTATTTATGGGCTTATGGGTCTAAGGGTCTGTCTGTAAGCTTAAATTGAAAAAAAAAGTATTTCGAGAGAGGGGTTGGGAGGAAGGGGGCACTACAATCTATGTCTCTCAGGGGCACGGTTTGAGATCTCGCCTAGGGCACCAACAGGGCTAGAGTCGGCACTGGTCTCAAACTTCAGTCTGTCAGACCGGTGCAGACCTGATCCAAACAGCTGCTCTCGTCCTGTTTTATTGTTTTATTCAAAGAAGTTTCCTTATGTAACCAGACGGAGAGTTGGTCTTCCTGCATAACGCGTGTGCAGTAGAGCGGAAAGTGACGTTGACTGAAAATCCCTCTGTAAAATACAACTTTGCATTTACTTTGTTTAACATTTCACTGGAGGAGAACGCCCACACCCTCTCACTGTCTCGTCAGAATTTCATCCAGAAACCCTTAATTTATGGTTCCCCAAAATGTACACAATATAAGGCCATGTATTTTAACGCAGAGAGTGGCAGAGCGCGTCGCCAGAAATCCTGATCAAGGTGCAAAAAGAATGAATTGATAACTCTTTGAAACGTCACGGAAAAGTCCCAAAAGTCTCACTCGCACTGATAATAAACTAATATATTTCCAGGAGAAAGTTATGACATTTCTGGAGAAACAAGGCAAATGTCAGAACACACTCTTACCAAACAAAAATAAGCAGTTATGTAAAAGAAAAGCAATGATTTGAGTGGGAGTCCATGTCTGAGGCACAGCAAGAAGACACAATACAACAACTGATCATTATTTGTATGACAGAAACAGTGAGGTTAACAACAGCGTTTGACCCACAGATCCACTGCTCTGGAGTCAATAGTCCGACACAGAGAGGGCTGTTCGTGTAGGAGGAGACTTAGCAGAGATTAAACAGGCCGGATCATCACAGACAAATCAATGCAGACAATGAGACTGTGAGTGTGTGTGTGTGTGAGTGTGAGTGTGAGCAAGACTAAGGCTGCATTCACACAACACTTTAGATTCGGATCAGGATTTGTTTGCCTGTAAATGTGAACACGTAAACGAACTCTGATCTGATCCAACATTTCAGGAGAGAGAGAAGGAGGGAGAGAGAGAGAGAGAGAGAGAGAGAGAGAGAGAGAGGAGAGAAAGTGAGCGTAGGAGACAGAGAAGGAGGGAGAGAGAGAGAGAGGAAGGAGAGAAAGTGAGAGAGAGAGAGAGGAAGGAGAGAGAGGGTGAGGAGGGAGAGAGAGGAAGAAGAAAAGAGAGAGTGATGAGGGAGAGAGAGGGAGGAGAGAAAGAGGAAGAGAGATAGAGGAAGAAGAGAAAGTGATAGTAGGAGAGAGAGAAAGAGGGAGAGAAAGTGAGAGAGTGAGGAGGGAGAGAGAGGAAGAAGAAAATAAGAGAGAAAGAAAGAGGAGAGAGATAGAGGAAGGAGAGAAAGTGAGAGAATGGAGTGAGAGAGAGAGAGGAAGGAGAGAAAGTGAGGGTAGGAGGGAGAGAGAAAGAGAGAGGAGAGGGAGAGATAGTGAGAAGGGAGAGAGAGGAAGAAGAAATAAGAGAGAGAGAAAGAAAGAAAGAAAAAAAGAGAGAGGAGAGAGTGAGGAGGGAGAGAGAGGGAGGAGAGAAAGAGGAAAAGAGATAGAGGAAGGAGAGAAAGTGAGAGTAGGAGAGAGAGAAGGAGAGGGAGAGAGAAAAAGAGGAAGGAGAGAAAGTGAGAGAGTGAGGAGGGAGAGAAAGAGGAGAGAAAGTGAGAGAGAGGAGGGAGAAAGAGGGAGGAGAGAAAGGGGAAGAGAGATAGAGGAAGGAGAGAAAGTGATACAGACGGAGGGAGAGAGAGAGGGAAAGAGTGAAGAGGGAGAGAGAGGAAGGAGAGAAAGTGATACAGAGAGAGGGAGAGAGAGCAAGTAGAGAAAGTGAGGGCAGAGGGAGAGAGGGAGGGGGGAGAAAGTGAGGGAGAGAGTAAGGAGGGAGAGGGGGGAGAAAGAGAGACAGAGCGAGAGGAGAAAGACAGAGAGAAGGGAGAGAGATAGAGAGTGGGAGAAGAGAGAGGGACAGAGAGAAAAAGAGAAAGGGAGGGAAGGAGAGAAAGAGAGGAGAGCGAGATGAAGAGACAGAGAGAGAGGGAGGAGTGAGAGAAAAACATTTTGAAGCCCTGTTACTTTTTACAGTGTCATTTGTCACTAATATTGACATTTAATCCTGCACTGCAAAAAATATATAAATCTAGCCTTGCTTAAAATGACTCGGATTCAAAATGTAACTTGATTTGAGTTGTTTTATATTAACAAGTTTAAGTAAAAAATCAACACATTGGTAAAACACACGAACAACTTACATCTGACGTTTTCTTTGCCGAGCAGCAGACTTCTGACTCCGGGGCGAGCACATCAAGGCTAAAGACGGAGTAAATATTTTCTCCGTAGGTTTGCGTTGCGGCTCTTGTGTTGGAGAGTGTGTGGGCTCCTCCTGCCTGCAGCCACAGAAGCGAGCGTCTCTGAAGTGTGGAAAAAACCATGCGCCTTTGAACGCACCACAAGGAGAGTTTCCCACAGACGCAGGATTAGTGCTGCTCTGGGCTTGTTTCGCTGCACTTTGACATAATGAAACACGCAAAGAAGAAGAAGCCGCGGGCGAGGGAAGTCGAACCAGCTTTAAAACTACTTAGTCAATGTATGTGGGTTTTTTTATATAAGTTTGGGGTTTTCCTTGAGGAGAAGGATTGTGAGTCGGCTACAATTCTCAGTTTTTAAGTAGTGAACAGTTTAATCAAATCAGCAACTGGATAATGTCAATAAATCCTTTAACTTTTGTTTTCGAACAGTGATAGACTCAAAGCGGTCATCTGAACAGTGTTTTCACGTTTCGACTCTCATCCAAAAATGACTTTCGGATGAGAGTCGAAACGTTTTGTCCTTTGAAAACGCTGAACTTTAACAGCCACATCAAGTCAATAACATCTGTAGCTTTTTACCATTTAAAAAACATTGCCAAAATCACAGGTATAGTGCCAAAGCCTGACTTGTTAGACCAGTGGTTATCAATCTGGGGGGCACCTGAGATTCCAGGGGGTCCCCAGAGCTTTGTCTGGTCAGAGGGTCAAGTTCTAAAAGTAGTTATAAGTGAAACATTTTTAGTAAAAAATACAAATCTAAGCACCAAAACACCACAATAGTTTATTTGACTGAAACCAATGTCTTTAGTTCTAACTTTCATCATACAATAACAATTTAGAGGCTGTTGGTTTAAACAGGGGGGGCTCGACAAGTCTCCCATTCCGTCAGGAGGGGCTTCGAGGAAAAAAGGTTGGGAACCACAGGGTTAGACTATTGTAACGGCCTGTTCACCAGCCTATCCAAACGAGCTGTAAAACAGCTGCTGAACATCCAGAACGCTGCTGCTCCAGTCCTGACCAGAACCAGGAAGTACCATCACATTAGTCCTGACCAGAACCAGGAAGTACCATCACATTAGTCCTCATAGACGTATAATTAGTACACGCGCAGTCCGACTCTGATGCTATCGAACACTTAGCATCTGAGCTAGTCCGGTAACATCTGAGCTAGTCCGGAGCGTTCTCCTGTTTATTTTCCTATAGCCGTTAGCATTAGCCCGCAAAAAACGCAAGTTGTGAAAGATCCAGCGCGTCAGCTGATACAAACCTACAGACCACATTTAGCAAACGTTAGAGCCTTGCTACAAATTATTGTTGAGTTTACAAACCTTTTAGTATTTTATTGTAGATAAAGTTTGTGTATAAAACTGCTAACAGCTAGCGAACTTATGCATCTTTTAAAACTTGACCACCAGTCACCACCAAACGTCTCTTTTACATGTTACTAGTGAGAACAGCAGACAAATTACATAAATGACTCCAAATAAAAGTTATAGCTTCACTTCTCTGTGGAGGAGCGTCTGTTGCATCAGTGATGGAGCATTTCCAGTCTAAGAATATAGTAGTTTGAGAAATATAATCTCACATCACCAAAGTTGTTTTAAAAAGCTTCATAAGACACAAATCAGTCCGTTTTGCTCATGGTTTGATGAAATTGCTTGTTTAAGCTTGTTTATCAATAAAAGTCAAACTTCTGCCATTGTGTTCATTTGATTTGCATCTTCACCTCTACTGGAGGAATATGGTGTCACGTTGTTTGTGTTGTAGCAACAGCAGAGATGCTGATTGCGCGTCTACTAATTATATGTCTATGTTAGTCCTGACCACAACCAGGAAGTACCATCACATTAGTCCTGACCGGAACCAGGAATTAGGTTTTTGCACCGGCTTCAGGCTCAGAGAATAGACTTTAAACAGCTCTGCTTGTGTTTAAGTCTCTCCATGGACTAGCATCAAAGTACATCTCTGACATGTTAGTGCTGCATGAACCATCTGAGGACTAAACATAGAGTCAGGACTTATCGTGGACCAGAGTCAGGACTAAACATGAACCAAAGTCTGGACTAAACATGGACCAGAATCAGGACTAAACATGGACCAGAGTCAGGACTAAACGTGGACCAGAGTCAGGACTAAACATGGACCAGAATCAGGACTAAACGTGGACCAGAGTCAGGACTAAACATGGACCAGAGTCAGGACTAAACATGGACCAGAGTCAGGACTAAACATGGACCAGAATCAGGACTAAACGTGGACCAGAGTCAGGACTAAACATGGACCAGAGTCAGGACTAAACATGGATCAGAGTCAGGACTAAACGTGGACCAGAGTCAGGACTAAACGCGGACCAGAGTCAGGACTAAACGCGGACCAGAGTCAGGACTAAACGTGGACCAGAATCAGGACTAAACGTGGACCAGAGTCAGGACTAAACGGGGACCAGAGTCAGGACTAAACAAGGACCTGAGTCAGGACTAAACAAGGACCAGAGTCAGGACTAAACATGGACCAGAGAAAGGACTAAACGTGGACCAGAGTCAGGACTAAACGTGGACCAGAGTCAGGACTAAACATGGACCAGAGTCAGGACTAAACATGGACCAGAGTCAGGACTAAACATGGACCAGAGACAGGACTAAACATGGACCAGAGTCAGGACTAAACATGGACCAGAGTCAGGACTAAACATGGACCAGAGTCAGGACTAAACATGGACCAGAGACAGGACTAAACATGGACCAGAGTCAGGACTAAACATGGACCAGAGTCAGGACTAAACGCGGACCAGAGTCAGGACTAAACGTGGACCAGAGTCAGGACTAAACGGGACCAGAGTCAGGACTAAACAGGACCGAGTCAGGACTAAACAAGGACCGAGTCAGGACTAAACATGGACCAGAGTCAGGACTAAACATGGACCAGAGTCAGGACTAAACATGGACCAGAGTCAGGACTAAACTGGACCAGAGTCAGGACTAAACATGGACCAGAGTCAGGACTAAACGTGGACCAGAGTCAGGACTAAACGTGGACCAGAGTCAGGACTAAACAGTCTGTGGCTACTTTTCTAATTGTTATTACATTTCTTCTATGTAACTTTTCTGACAGGTACAAATCAGCTGCTGTCAAGTTAGTTTATTTCTTCATTGTCCCTGTCACAAAACAGGACAGACGTGGCGTTCTGTTGCCGCGGCGATGCAGAGAAACGAGGAGCAGATATTTGGAGATTCAGCTGTGGAAGTGTTTTGAGGAGAGTGCCTTTTAATCAGAGCAGGAAGGAGCAGGAGCAGCGGCACTGAATTGGATCAAACCTTATCTTGGGCGCGTGGAAAGTGGAGGTGGAATTTATGGTACATTATGTTTCTGCCATAAACAAGTGCTCTCCCAATTTTTAGCCCCGGGAAGTCATTTATCACACAGAAGTCGCACTCGCAGTTTGGCTTCGCTGCTGCGCGGAGCTGGAGCTGTGCCCGGGAAAGCTCCGAGCTACTAATACAACACAAAAACTATATGAAGTGTGAGGAGAGAGAGAGAGCGAGGCTGCACTTTCAGAAACACAGGCATGTTTGGGCAACTTTTGAAGCACTTTTCACTCCTAGAAATGTGATTGACAGGTTTAACAAAACATCCATGTCTCTTTCGTAATATATTCACACTGATTTATGAATATTGTTGATAGTGCCCTCTGATAAATGCATTTTAAACTAGGGGGGAGTTCAACTGTGGCTGCCCACTTTTTTTTTAAATCACATGGGGAAAATAGACCAACATTATGGATATGGATTTATTAAGCCTATAGTACACTGCGAAAAGTGATTTTCAAGACAAGTTGATTCTAGGATTTGTACCGACATTTCAAGCATTTTGACTAATTTAGGTTTCTTTTTGTAGAGAGTGAGATAATTTTTCTTGTTTCAAACTGTTTGAACTGATTTCAGGACATTACTTCTTTTTTCAAAACTAATAATTTGCCACTGGGCTAAGAAAATTGTTTTCTAAATTCTTACCAGTGAGAAACCTTCATGTGAAATATTCTACATTACATAGGAATTAAATCTTAACCAGTTAAAATGACTCAAACCCAGATTAAACTTCTGAGCCCAAGTCTCTTTTAGCAGTGTAAGTATACTAGTATATTTATATACTGAAAGTCTTAACCCTTTGGGCGCCAAGGTCTTTTCAGTGGAAATGCAGTTTCCAACTTTCAAAAGGCTGTGGCTTAAATATACTTTAAAATAGAGCTCTACTATGAATTGGAAAATTGTTAGGTATTATTATAATATGGTAATATAGTATATATTATATATGTTATGCCCTTATTATTGCATGTTTTTCAGACCGCTGAATAAGATTATTTTTTGACAGTAAAACAGGGAGATATACATGTTTATTTATTTTATTATTATTATTATTATTATTATTTTTTTTTTAGAGGAATAATGAATTAGAAATAGCACCAATAAGAGTAAACTCCCTCCCCGCCTCTTCCTCCTGCTAACTCCGCGGTGCGTCCTGCCGCTCTCTCCCGCCTCCTCGCACTGATGCCGGGGGGAAGTTCGGCGCGCACATCGGTGGTTTTTACCTCCATAACCACCCTCCTCCTCTTCCTAGAACCTACTTGCCTCATGTCCTACACGTGTTTTGTAACAGGAAAAGTTTGTTTGGGGACAGTCCGCGCTGTTATTTGTCCCTCCAAGCTTTGCCCCGGAGCGGCTGCCGCGGGATTACGGCAGCTGAGATCAGCGCACCCATTCTCACTCTCACTCCCGCTCTCATCGTCTGAGAACGTAATTGTTTTCCTCACAACGTGAATCTACCAGTATCAGGCTCAAAGCCTCCGCTCTAGTGAACGTTTTCACCAGATTCGCATCGCAGAAAGTCAGACCAGCGCTGCCTCGTCTCCCCTCCCCTCGCCTTGCTTCACTCACTGCTGACTTTCTCAGCAGTCTTTTGACACGCCCTCTTGTATTTGTCCAATAGGAACTTATGGTAATTTGGGCTTAAAGAAAGCTCTGGATGTCGGCCATCTAGTGGAAGCATGTAGAAACTGTGTTTTTGATTTTACCAAGAGAGAGGCCGTTTTCTCCGGTTAAGTTACGTGTCGCAATATTGCGACGGTGGCGCCCAGAGGGTTAATATAACATTGGTAAGTCTGAAATTGTCAAAAACGACCTCTGGACCAATTCTGCGAGTGCGAGTTGAGACTCGCGCGCCTCCCGCAAGACTCAGAAAGTGCTTCAAGTGCCCTTGTACACAGACCTTGGCGCAGTGCGAGCGCATGTCCAAGATCGCGTGAGTGTGCAGAAAGAATCTGCAGAGAGTATAATTTTCCTGGAGGTCGCAGCGGTCTGATGAGACTTTCAAGTTATAATACGAGCATCCTCCCGGGAATCTACAGGAATCTGAACGGCTGTGGATACAAACTGATTGCTGTGACTGGAGCTGGTGAACAAGGCACTTCGCAAGAAACTCGCACATGTCACAGTCTGTGTCTGCTGGACTCATCAACTGGACTTGAGTTCAGCAGATCTACTTTGATTTTGTTTGATATTTAAATCCTGCAGGTTTTCTGGACTTCCTCATGTGTTCATGTATAAACAGAGTTTGGCCTGGTGACTGTGAGGAGATTTCTACACCCACAATCACACCTGGTGGAAATCTACAACTTAACCATGAAGAAGTTAACGTGGATCACACCAGATGGATCTGTTCAACTCCGATTTGAGTTCTTTGAGCTGATTGGACGATTGTCAACTAGTGCCTATTTTAGCTTGAGCCAAATGTGATTGGACTGGTGAGGCTAGAAGGATTTCTCTTGAGTTTGTGAATTCTTGGTTAGCAACAAAACAATGGCTTAAAAAATGCACTGACTTTAGGTCCAGTCGATCCAGTCTGATTTTGTGAGTATTTGTGGTAAATTTGACTTACAAGTATGCAAGTATTTTGTCTTCTTTTGCTTCACAACTCCAGTGTTTTCCCCTCTAATAATTAAATAACTAAGGTCTTTTTCATTGTTCCTAAAGAGTTTCCCTTTATTCGTCCTGCTGAGTTTTATCAGCTCCAAACATATTGTGTTTTGTTTTGCGAGCGGAGATGTTTTCACTGCAGCAGAGTGAAGGAGGCACACGAGGACACTGCTCCAACACGAACAGGACAAACAAGAATACAATTAAGAGAAAACCGTGAACACTTGGATACAATGAATGAGTGGGAGCGGCCATGTTTGTGGTGTGGAGATGGCGAGTAAGAAATGGAAGGAAGAAATGTCGTGCGCGTTACGTCAGTTGGCCTGTTCCTGTTCAAAAAAACTAACTTCTGTACTTATAGTATTTCCTGTTCAGTTCATTTCTATAGATGACTTGCAACATACGGGCATTTTTGCTGCTCCACAAAGTACCCGCCCACTTTGAGTGAAAACATTCCATTCAAGTCAATGGCGGTAGATACAAATGTTCAGCTTTTCTCTCCTTTTTGGCAAATAAATTGAAAACTAGCCTCTGGAGCCATAGAAAAACAGCTGTACATTTGTAAGGATGTGTGAGACTAAAGCAACAGTCGAAAAAGAATAGTGTTTTATTAAATACGTCTGCTGATTAGAGCTAGCTTCTCTGCCTCGGCTTAACGGCTCCACCACCTGGCCGTCTTTAGAAGTAACTCATTTTATTCGAATTAGTTTAGTAATTTTTTAACAAATAAATGATGTAAATATTTGACCAGGCTCTGTGTGTTTGATATTGATTATAATAATGCCTATTATTGTAAGTAAGTTGCTAACTGTAGCTTGAGCCCACAGGTATGTACACTAGTTTTTTCCTGATGTGTTGACCACAAATTCCACATTGCAGTAAAGACAAGACATCAGACATTTATTTAACTTAACGAAATCCAACACAATAAATGAGGGACATGAATAAAACAAACAAGCACATCTTAGCTACAGTTAAAAGTATGTTTCTTGATATCAAGCTAGCATAGCACAAAAAAGACCAATCATTTTGTGGATTAATATATATTATTTATATTTTGATTGTCAGCTCATTTCTCATAAAACGTGAGCATCCACGGGTGTTTTAATACGAAAATACACACGTCTGATACAGGCACTTATGATTAGCATTGGGTCTATTGGGTCAGTTTAAACGTTTACCATTCTGTCTGTGAAGCGTCTAGAGACAGGTCAAACCGGCGATGCCCTCCTGATTATGCCTCGTCTTTGTCTTTATTTTATATAGAAGTAATCTGATGTTTGACTAATGAACACAGATGTTTTTCAGTTGTACCAATAAAAACAATAAATCACATTATTTAGTGTTCAGATAGTAGGTTAATTTCATCCAACCGCCTGAGACACCCATGCAATGTCCTTGTCAAATGACTTGACACCCTGGTCTATCCCTGATTTTTTTTTTTTGATCCTAAATTTTTTAAGTTATTGCGTTTATCATCTCATTAATTTTAATGTACGCGGGGCTTTGTTTTCACCGAAACGGGGCGGCACCCTTTTGGCAGCACGGGAAGTGACGTATGTTGCAAGTCATCTATGGGGTTTTCACTACATCAGTGTAAAATGAATAAATAAGATCAGGCAGTGAACAGTGTGTACCAAAGGAAAGAGAAGAGTTTGTGTCTAAATGCTAACGCTAACAGGAAATGCTCATAAGTACATAAGTAAGCTAGTCCTTAGTTGATAGTCGGATTTGCATAGACTGAGTTGACGAAATTGTCACTTTTTCCACATTTGAGGCCAATACTGCACCACCACCAGAGAAAATAAGAACTTGCAAACCCACAGGAGGTGACAGAAGTGACATTTTCAGACTTTTGTCCCTCTGTTCTGTAAATAAAAGCCTACGTTCTAAGCTCTAACAATGGCCTTGACAAACAGCTCGGTGCTCCTTATCTGCTTCTGTTGGGAGTTTTATTACCATCTGCACAGCTCCTGTCCTCTGCTGTTTCTCATTCTTCTTCTGCGCGCTTTGATTTCCTCTGCGCCGCGCTCAGGTCACCCTCTGTGATTTAGGAGCAGTAAATGGCTTCGCAAACACGAGCAAACAGATCTGAAGATAGGAGCTTTGTCGGACATTAAAGATGCACTCCAGACGCTGTTCCATTCACGCCTGTTTATCTGCTCCAGGGTTTGGACGAGCTAACACTGGATATTTCTCTAAACAAAATAAACACGCGGTACCATTGTGTTATCAAGAAAGAACAAAAATAGTATTTGAATTGTATGATCGTTTACTGCAGGCTTGGTGATTTAAGGCAGAATTAACGTTGCAATCATAATACACTTTTGATTTGGATCAGGATTTGTTTGCTTGGATATAACTAATTCTAATCAAATGTGACTGGTATGGGTGTTACACATGCCCTGAGCGGGAGTTAAAATAACATTATCTAATCATGACTAAATTATTAGATAGTATTTTATTTACTAATAATAAATAAACATTTACTAATCATTTACTTCCGGCCCCTATTCTAAAGTGATGTGCATGTAGTGGTTAGATCAGCTACACTTTGGAGGTAAACCAGTGTAGGATCAAACTGACACCTTCACTGGTTCTGTGACTGTTTGTGACGTAACAACCTGACCAGGGGAAACATTAATAACCAATTTGGCTACATTTAGGCACAATTCTATGGTTAAGTTTAGGATTGGGGTTTGGGATACTGTTACTGATATCGAGTATCAGATAACACAGTATATCACTAAATACATGTTTTGGGAAAACCTATAAATGGTCATCACTTTAGAACAGGGGCCGGAAGTAAGTGATTAGTAAATGTTTGCTCAATATTAGAAAATACTATCTAATCGATTACTTATTATCGGGTAATGTTATCTTGATGGTTAACTAACATTTATAATGATTTGTATCTGGACATTATTATGAAGTGTTACCGAATTTTTACTATAAGCTTATTACTATTACTATTTAGCTTTGTAGCTAAAACACATTTACAGAAATGTTCATTAATGTGCACTGTCCCTGCTCAAACTAAATAAAAACATAAAAGTAAGCATTTCCTTAGGCCTTCCCCATCACAAGCAGCTGTGTATTTATAGCCCTTTAGTGGAGGCATTTACATGGTGGTTTATGATTTCTCTGCCCTTTGGTTTGACGGTTGTGCGGGGAGCTGCCTCTAAGTGGGACTTTATTACACAGCATACAAGTGTCTATAGATAAAGTTATTATAAAGTCTAGTGTGACAATAGGTCTGCCATAAAAGGAGAACCATGAACTGATGTTCATCAAACATAAGTTTAATGTTGGATCATGTTACTAGTCAGTAAGTAAGCTTTATTTGTATAGCGCTTTTCACAAAGCCAGCCTGTTCGCACATAAGTGTGTCTCTACCACGCAATTTCCATTTTTTGTGTGTGTGTTTCAGGCGTTTCTGTCCCAATTCATTTCTATGGTGAATGTAAAGACGTGTTAAAATTCATGAAGACTAACACAATCCTAATCCTAAGCCTCACACCTAAATTTACTAATTTTTTGTAACTTCAGACCTAAACTTAACCCTTAACCCCCCTAAAACTCCATGTTGTATGTTCATATCACCCCAAAAAAACAGGTGTGTGATTGCACGCAAAAAACAGAAACTGACACGCAGTTTGTCATGGTGTGGTATTTATACAAGCCATGCTGTTTGTCGTATCTTGTTTTCACAACTCAAAACTCAAAAAGGCCTTCATCAAAAAAGTTTCTTCCAACAGAAAAAATCCGACGATTGAAGCACACCGCATGGATGGCCGGACCGGTCAGATTGCAGTGTGAGAGCCTCTTTCAAGAAACGGTAGGCCTCCGTGAGCCTGGTGTTTAACGGGTAAGCTTAGGCAAGGGTAGGATAAGATTTGGAAAGATTTCATTAATATTCATAAATAAGAACAAATTTTACAATTACCAAAGAAAAAACTGGGATGTGTGGCATATTTAGCAAAAAAACAGTGAAACAGTCCTAATGTCGTAGTAAAGAGGAGTTTCGTTATCCACGCGAGCGATGCATGCGCACCCGACCAGCGAAAGACCCGCTCATAAACACAGTAGAAGAGTCAAAAGCTCGTTGCAGTAACAGAGTTATCACTGTGAGAAACAGATGCTGCAATAACATTGGAATGAAATCGACCGACGACCTTAAAATGGTCAGACTAACGTCTGTCAGACGGTTCATCTGATCAAACGGCTGTCCTGTTGATGTTTAATCAAGAAGTTCCACTAGCAGATGAGAATGCTTTCTGCAGGGTAGACAATGATGTGACCGAATCTTCTATGTACCTTCTGTGAGATCGCTGCTCTCATCCAACCAACTGCATCAAATCTTCCAGTTATGGTCTGCCCAGTCAAGCACAACATCTTGGAGAACTTTACCAACACTCACATTTTATTAAACACTTGACTTGTTAAAGTAGATCCACTTACTTATCATTTACTATCAGTTTACCTCCAAACTTACTTCCCCAAATTCATATTCACTTGTATTCATTGCAGTTTCCTGATTCGTTCTGTGCAGCACAACTCTGAGTTAGATCCAAAATGGAGCTCAAATTGAACTGTTATTTTTCATTATTGTCCAAACACAGGTCGCAGATGAAAGCACTTTAGCGGCGTCACTTATTACCTCTCCTCTGCAGTTACTCATCTCATTACGGCTTCATTTACGTGGACAGTGCCGGTGTTGGATGTGTTTACGGCCGTACAGCGGTGATACGCAGGAGACATTGCTTTATAATGAATGAGAAGTGGCATGTCCATCTGTTCTGAGAGGCTGGGGTCAGGAAAAGCGTCCTCATACATAAATTACAGAGTTAATGCACAACTAATCATCCAGACAGACGGGGGGCAGCACTGTGTGTGTTTGTGTGTGTGGACAGGAGCGACAACGGGATTGACGTCAACAATTAGATTCATTTGGACTGCCAGACAGCTGTTTTGTTCAAAGAAGTCAAGGGGCATTTCCTCTAGCACTACTTGGTCTTACTCTACTCTGGTTTGTCCTACTTGGCCTGATTGTGTTTCAGTTACTCTTCAGAACATCTTAGAATAGTTTAGTCCTTGTTTGTTCAACACTCAGAACCTATGTCTCACTGACAGATGATAATGAGTCAATAGATTCTATCTGTACTGACACAGATCAGTGTGTGGTTGCAAAGCAACTTTTTAAACTCAAACAAGACTGAAGTTATCATCTTTGGGACACAGAAACAAGTGAAAGTGACCTTCAGTCTCTGTCTCTGAAACCTACAAGTCAAGTTAGAAATCTGGGGGTAATAATGGACTCAGACTTGAACTTTAACAGCCACATTAAGTCAATAACATCAGAAGTTTTTTACCATCTAAAAACATTGCCAAAATCAAAGGTTTAGTGTCAAAGCCTGACCTGGAGAGACTTATCCATGCATTTGTCTCCAGTAGGTTAGTATTGTAACGGCCTGTTCACGGCCTATCCAAACGAGCTGTAAAACAGCTGCAGTACATCCAGAACGCTGCTGCTCCAGTCCTGACCAGAACAAGAATACCATCACATTAGTCCTAACCAGAACCAGAAGTACCATCACATTAGTCCTGACCAGAACCAGGAAGTACATCACATTAGTCTGACCAGAACAGAAGTACCATCACATTAGTCCTGACCACAACCAGGAAGTACCATCACATAGTTAACCAGAACCAGAAGTACCATCACATTAGTCCTGTGTTTAGGTCTTTGCACTGCTCCAGAGGCTCAGAGAATAGACTTTAAACAGCTCTGCTTGTGTTTAAGTCTCTCCATGCACTAGCACCATCTGACATGTTAGTGCCGTATGAACCATCTGAGGACTAAACATGGACCAGAGTCAGGACTAATCGTGGACCAGAATCAGGACTAAACCAAAATCAGGACTAAACATAAACCAAAGTCTGGACTAAACATGGTCCAGAGTCAGGACTAAACGTGGACGAGAGTCAGGACTAAACGTGGACCAGAGTCAAGACTAAACATGGACCAGAGTCAGGACTAAACATGGACCAGAGTCAGGACTAAACATGGACCAGAGTCAGGACTAAACGTGAACCAGAGTCAGGACTAAACGTGGACCAGAGTCAAGACTAAAATGACCAGAGTCAGACTAAACATGGACCAGAGTCAGGACTAAACATGGACCAGAGTCAGGACTAAACATGGACCAGAGTCAGGACTAAACATGGACCAGAGTCAGGACTAAACATGGACCAGAGTCAGGACTAAACATGGACCAGAGTCAGGACTAAACATGGACCAGAGTCAGGACTAAACCTGGACCAGAGTCAGGACTAATTGTGGACCAGAGTCAGGACTAAACGTGGACCAGAGTCAGGACTAAACGTGGACCAGAATCAGGGGTAAAGATGTTGAATCAGTGTTTCAGTTTTATGCAGCTCAGTCACGAGTCGTTTCCCTTTGTTAATGGACTCTGGCTCTACAAACTTAAATTCTATTTAATTTTTAAATCTCGGCTCAAAACATTTCTGTTTCTGTCCCACTAAATATTGTTTTATCTGCATCTTTTACATCTTTCAAATAAAATGTAATGGTTATTTATTAATATCTTAAATAATGTTGTTTTGTATTGTGCTTCTTGTCTATTGTCCTTGAGAAGCCCTGATTTAAAACATTCATACATTCTCTTGGTAAAAAGCTTCTATGTTGCTTTCAGAGTCACATGCCTTCAAAAACATGCCTCCTATACGTAGTTTCACTAAAGTGTTAGCTTGCAGGTGTCAGTGATCAGGTAAATGTTAGCTCTTGTGTGAATGTGAGAGAAGAAAGGCAGAGGGGAAGTTTGCACATTTTCTGTTCCTCTGAAGCACCTGGACACCGTCGACTGTGGGAAACACCACTTCTGCTTTTTACATTAATAATAGAATACACAGGTTATTTCAGACTGGGTTTTTATGTCTGGAGTCAAACTATTTCAGTGTTTTCTTCTTCGAATCTGTTGTTTGTGCTGGTGAAGAACAACTTAAATTCTCTTTACACCTAATTTCAAGATTGCAAACTGAATATATTATAATGCAAACATAAACTTAAGACTCACAAATGTATTTATTTTTATACTCGTATCGTAATTGTTGTCTTTTTTTAGTTCTCACAAGTTTCCACAGACTGTAACAATAGAATTATAGAGCAACATTCACGTAGTTACAAACTTGATCCAGTGCAGCTTTGCTTTTGAGTTGCAGGATTGAAACTAGTCATACTAATACTAATAACCGTCTTCGTAGAGACTGTCCAAAATTGCCATAGCCGACTATTTTTCAAGTCGTCAAAGCTGGGTATTGGGTAAAGTTTTCAACTAGCAATAATCACGCCTCGACTGTGTTATGGAAATCTTAAAATGTAACTTTGATGAAACTGAAAGTGAAATGTTTCTCACATCTCGAGAGTGAGAGCCTTTGTCCTAAATGATTGAATCTCTCTGTCAGTATCATGTTAACTTAGCTTCTGTCTCACTACTGAGATATGGCTTAACACTCATCAAGCTTTGATTTTGTCAAGATAGTATCCTGCTCCACCCCTGACGATGAGGCCTCCCTGTTCCTGTTTTAAGCAGCATGCAGACAGGGCAAGGGGGTGACCACTTGGAGCAAACTATGGAGCAAGCAGACTGACATGGAGGAGAGGGCTGCTAGAGCAGGCCTCTGCTCATGGCTCATGTCATAGCATGAGCTAAAAGAACAATGGACTGCGAAAGCTGAAACATTTAAACAATATGGACTGAGCTCTCAACAACAATGACTAGGACCCTGGACTCTCTGGACTATCGATTATGCATAATTGTACTTTTGTTAATAAATAATACTTTTGAGCTCAGGCAACTCTCATGGAATTCATTTTTAAACGTGAATACCAAATTATTCCACAATAACTGGACCTCATAGGCTACGATACTGTCACTGCACAAAGCTAAAGTGGATATCCATCAAAAGTGGGTTGATCCTATTTCCTGGTCATGGTTGTTTTCTCACATTGTAAAATGTGAGAAATGTAAATGATTGGCTTATTGTATCTTTTGTAATTATATCTGTAATACAAGATCATTCTTAAGGACCCCAGGAGGATTGCATCAGGTAAGTGAACAAAACGTGTGACTGATATAAGGAGATTTGTAAAGAAGTAAAAATGTAGTAGCCTATAGTCCGTTTAAGCCCATATTTCGGCTTCACTACTGTTTGTTGTGTGACAGTGGTGTAATAGAGCAGTGAGCGCAGCAGGTGTTTGGCTCTTCCTCTGCACAAGTGTCACAGCAGCAGCAGCAGCAGCAGCAGCAGAAGCTTCTCCACACACAGAGCTTAGTGCCAGTTCAGTCCATCCAGGAAAGATAGTCCCGCCAAGTGTGACCCCACAAAGACACTGGCCTAATGAACCTAATCGGATTAATGGATCAGCAGCACCACTTGAATTTGTGTTAGTCAGCACTACTTCTTGGCTGAGCTAATCAAACCCATCTCACCTATACTGATTAGACAGTATAAAAATTGAGCATGTGTGCCTTAGGCTGACCACACCGCAAACCAGAGGCATAGTTTATGATAGCCTAAATGTGTGTGAAAGGTGTTAAATGGTAAGAAATCAGTCCATGTGGACTGTGATAAACTGCCGAATACCATGTATAATTAAGCCTATGTAGCTTGTCAGTGCGGGAGAGGGAAAGTGGACGCAACAGAAGAACCCGTGTGAGGGCCGAGGAGAGGCGACATAGTGCTGAAGACGGACCCGGAGCGCGAGACGAAAACGCAGATCTCCTGATGCAAACACAGCGTGGACCGTGGACCAGCGCAGGGACAACGCAGATAGTCTACAGCTGGACACAAACACGAGGACAGCTCGCTTTACGCTGGCGGAGACACTTGGGGAGCAGTCCTGCACGTTCACGGTGGAATATCTTGTTGTGGAGTGCTTAACTTATTTTTCTTCTGAACACACGAGTTTTAATGGATATACAAAATCTTCAACACTCTGAGACGCGTTGGAAGTTCTGCTTTGCGTGTCTCCTCTACAACACAGGTAAGACACTGGACACTGTTTTGCTGTGGCTGGTTTACGCTACTTTGTGAGAATGAAAGGTGTTTAGATTGAAAGACACAAACGCCAGAACAGCTTAAACTGTTTAGTTTTTACCACATCTTCAGAGGAAAGTAAACCACAAACAGTCGAAAGACCAGAAATACGCAGGCTTTTAATCTTTTGCACTTTCGTAGCGTTTTAATCTGTTCAGTGCTTACACATGAAGCAACCCTGTGTTGTCTCTCTTTGCGTGCGTTTTCCGTGTTTGTATCGGCAGTTTGTGTTTAGTTCATAAGCGAGGAGCACATCAGCGAGTCCTGAATATTCCTTTTACATGGGCGACTCGTTGGCGCAGCGGTTAGCGCTCTGGCCTCATAGCAAGAAGGTCCTGGGTTCGACTCCCGGGCCGACCGGGGCCTTTCTATGTGGAGTTTGCATGTTCTCCCCGTGTCTGCGTAGGTTTCCTCCGGGTACTCCGGTTTCCTCCTACAACTAAAAACATGTCCATTAATGCCTCCCCAGGGCTCCCCTGCAAAAGAGATTCTGAATCTCAGTGGGACTTCCTTGGTTAAATAAAGGTCAATTAAAATTAAATTACATCAGAATATTCCGATTGGCGTCTACATGTGCAGATATTCGGGTTGGAAAAGGAATAAGTCAGGGCTCATATTCCGTTTATTAATAATTTATATAATTAATAATAACAATTTTTGCAGGTGTTTACATGACCGTGCGCAATCGGGTTATTGCTAATATTCCGTTTATAATCGGTTTATTAGCTGCATGTATACGCACTGAATGACGGAGAATTTGGCTGCACATCCAACACACATTTCTGCTCATTGTAAAGTCATTTTTTATTCAACAGCTTTTTGTAAAACATGTTGTCTTTTAGCAGCAGCATTCTGTAAAATCTCTTGTCACAGCTGTCCTGGCATCAGACACGAAGATAAAGGTGATACGTTATAGTTTCTCATTCTCATTTGCAGAAGTTTCATAACCAGTGAAACTCTTTTATCTGCTCACAAACATGGAGCACTTCCTCTTTTACAGAAAAGAGGATTCTCGTGTCTCTTAAATAGACAGTGTTGTTGAGCTGTGGCTTCAGACTGTGTTCAGACTCAGGGCTTCTCTTTACACAGGTGAGAACTACTCTGTTGTATTTCCAATTCATTCTGATGTGTTATTGTGTTTATAGTGCCACTACTCATTTAATATGAACACTTTTTGACCAATAAAAACACCTGTAAATACTGGCATTACAGGGGAGTTAGAGCATATACTTAGCTACATTTACTTGTGGATTGTTGTTGTTGTCTTTTTCCTTCATAAATTGTGCGTCTAAAATACACTGAAAATCACTTTAATGTCTTTCTCCAGGTTGCCTTTTGTTTTTTTTGTTGTTATTATTATTTTTAACCAATACAGTGGGACAAGTATGGAATCAGATTAGGGACTAAACTAATTCAAAATACTTTTACATAAACCAAAATCAAAATAAAGGCTTAAAACACTTTTGTATATTCATTTCAAGTAGCGCGTTCTGATTGGTGGAGCAGCTCCGTGAACCCGGAACCAGTTTGTGGTATTGTAATGGTATTTTATGAAATATTTTTAAAAAGGGGCCGTTTCACAATATTCAAGACCACGTAGCGGACTCATGGACAGACTGGTTCCGGTTCACGGTGTTGCTCCACCAATCTAAGACCCGCCTCCATGAGAGATTTGGGACAAAAGTCAAAAAAATCTTTCAAAAAAAAAACAAATTCAAAAAACAATTATTGGTAACACTTTAGAATAACTACAGAATAATTAGGCTGAATAAATCATTAATAACACCTTAATAAAGACTTAATTCAATACAAACAAATTATTATTTAATAGATGAAAAAGCTTACTAATGCTTAGTAACTACTTAATTACTCCGAATCCTGCCCCTAACCCTAAATCCTAACCTTAGCTCCTTAGTTAAGTAGTTACTAAGCATTAATAAACTTTTTCATTCATTATTTCACCATTAGTTCATGAATAATTAAGGCTTTATTTATGCTTCATTCATGGTTTACTAAGGCCAATTAAGGTGTAGTTAATATAAAGTGGTACACAATTATTCATTTTAATATATATTAATATGAATTTATGAAAACAAAACTTACATTTTAATAAATGTCAACTGCGAAATCGTATTATTATTTTGATTTATTTCAATAATTGATTTGTTCTAATAAAAAAAAAAGATTTCATTACAATTTAAATAACATACAAACTGTTTTGAATGAAAATAACATGTAAAAGTATTTAGAATTAGTTTAGTCCTAAATCTGATTCCATAGTCAAGAAACAAGACTCGAGATCAGCTGCACGAGAATGAGACATTTGGACAGAATGTAAACCGCGCTTCACATTTTTCATGTTTTGCTCTGATTGTATCGCTTTTCAGAACTACGACTTCACAAGCACTGTACTTTACCAGCACTGAGATTTTTTTCGTTCTAGTCGAGCGTAGGGCTGTGTGATATTGACAGGGGTGTCGGACTGGGGGGGTAAATGGTACCGCTTTCCCCAGGGTCCAGGGCAAGAAAGGGCCCTCCAAAGCATGCCACTTTGCTTCTGCATAGACTGTTCCTCTAAATGTATTTCTTTGTGGTATCAGAGCACTCTATCATTCCTATAAAATGTAGCAGATGGGCTTTAATTTTGAACAAATAATTGATAGAACGCATAATATTATAAGCAAGAGCTTACATATTTCACAGAACAAAAAGCCAGGGTTTGACACAGAAAGATCAGTTCAATAAATGTACATATTCACTTGAATGCAGTCAATATCACAACTTCTCAATCCAGCAACATTATGTCTGCAAACTGTCACAAGGATTTTCTAAATATGTTTTTGTAGCCTGTATGTAGGGTAGCCTGTAAGAACCCTAATAGCACTAATTATGTGTGTTAATGTGGAATTAAATCACTGGCTGTATATGAATATTTTAGAAGAAAATAAAACCCCAAATAAATATGATGGTAACAAGCACATAATAAATAATTAAAAGATTATGTATTAGGGGCCCATCAACAAAGTTTGTACCTGGAGCCCCGAATTTGGTGCTGCCCCTGGATATTGACAAAAATGAATATCTCGATACATTTTTGGCGCATCTCGATAACGATATTGACGATATTCTGTCAGTCCAACATAAATGTGTTAAAACGTCTTCACATTTGTTACTACACTGGAAAAACAACCTTAAATATGCCAATAACTTCCAAATTGGTTGAATTACTTAGTGTTATAGTGATTTCAACAGGTTTTGACTTTCTTAACTAAAGATTTACCAACAGAACAAATCATTTCAGTCTTTATTTCAAAAATGGAAGCATTTTCTTTTCCTCAAAAATGTAAGATATTTATTTTTCACTTGTTTTTTTTTTTTTTGATAAAACAACATATTTCATGCTTGTTTCACTGGCGATAAAATGTGCTCAAAATTAGTATAACTTAGTATAAATTAGTATAACATTACTATTCCCAGGCACAAATTCTTATTTTATCTCATTGGTGTTTAAATATCTGAAAATTCCTCTTTTTGTCAAATTTTTTCTTTTGTGAAGCACTTTGAAATCATTCATGGACAAATTCCTATAAAAGTGCCTTGTCTTTTATAAAACATACAGCCTTACTTACTTGATTCTACTGCGCGATATACTCGTATTTAGTTTTTGAATTTCTCAAAACAACATTCACGATATTATCTAAAAATCAGTACAAGACCAATATCAACATGCGCACAATCTAGTTGCAATTTTGCCTCGCAAGATCAAACTGTTTAATTTATGACATGTTGAATGGGTTTTACCAAATGGTTGAAGTAACTTTTTAATAGAGGTGAATTACTTTTGCCATTTGAAAACACTGCTATACAAAGACTAAACTGCAACCCATTGTGGGCTTTTTTAAAAAATGACCTTCTCTGTTTTTGCAATTGAACTCTTCCCGTACGTTTATTTTTTTTCCCCGTAGATAACGTCAAAATGGCCGCCAGCGTCCCCTTCCTGTTTGCCCTGGTCCTTTCTGCGAGCGTGACCTGTTCGTCCATAAAGACCCTGGACTCCCTGAAGCGCTCCAGGACAGTGGCTTCGGTCGCCCTCCGCCTCGACACGGGCTTCCTCTGCTCAGATGGTACGCCCAAAACTGCCTGGACAACAACATGAGAGCGCTGTGCCGACCCGATACCGGAGCCTACGGTTTCCACGAGTTCGACAACAACGAGCAGCTTCTCCCGGTCATAACAGACGTCGCGCAGTACACGTATTTCACCTGGGGAACTTGCACAAGCGTAAGCTAAAGATCTGCCTTACGAAGTTCGGAAATATTACGACCCCAAGGATCCCAAAAGCAACATGGACAGAGTTTTGGTGAAATTCAACAGTAACAACCGACGCATAGAAGAGATTTACGCTTCAGCTCATTATAAACCTCAGAGACTTACAAGATCGGTCCAAACCTGCTGGATTATCTCAGAAATAAGGGTGAATTTGAGAGAGGTTTGGGCCTTTCACTGCCTACGAATGGAGAAAGTGTATGAGGTTGATATTATTTAGAAATGTTCAGGATTAAGATCTGTGGTGACAACTCAAGATGAGACAGAGGATTCAATAAAGTTAGATTCTCTTACAAACTCATGTATTTGTGCAGTGTTGTGCATTATTTTGTATTCTCAGTAAATAACTACTTAGTGAATTTGTTTGCAATTAGAGCTCTCGAAGCAAAAAGATACAAAAAATATATTGACCATTTGCACCTACGTCACTTGATCACGTGGCTGCTCCATGCTGGATGGCAAAAGTCCGTGTACGCAGCATTACAGGGAGTGCAAAACGGACAAATTCTCACATATTTCCTTATTTGTCTGTAAAGAAAGCAGTGGAAGCTTCTAGTGCATGTTCAGTACATTTGTCTGTGGAAGTAGGACGTCTTTTAGACGCACGCAAAACAAGGTATTTGGAAAAGCTAATGAATGCAGCTGATCATGCCCTCTTCCTCCTGCTATGTTTGCCCAATAAATAAAATGTACAAGTTTGCCTGACTTTGCTCCTCATGATTTGCACCATTCTGTGGTAAACAGGGTTATGTCTCACACTGGAGCAGATTTAAAAGCTACAAGAGGTTGGTTTTCATTAACTTAGCTGTGAGGCTAGTGTTAGCCACACATGATGCAGGCTGTTTCAGATACTGATTGCATTTTCTTTTCAAATGTCATATATATTTTTCTCATTAGCATTGACTTACCTTGTTTAAAGTGTTCACTGTAAATCCGTAGCGACTTAGAGGGATTTAGGTCCTTTGATTTATTGCTGCCATCCACTAGCGTCTTCTATTTTCATCAAAATGTAAATGAAAAAGCTCTAAGTTTAGGCTTAAAACCTCCTGCCTGTTAGTGCCTCGTGTTCCACGAGATACAGCCAATTTACAATTGAAATCAATAAAAATGACTTAGAAATGACCAAATTTTCGGCAAAGTTTCCATTGCTGTAATGCGCACAGACAGCGCTTTTGCCCTCCAGCATGGAGAAGTGGGCGTTCCCTCGAGGAGCGTGACGACACGTGCAAATGGTCAATATATGTAGGGCTGGGCGATATTGACAAAAATGGATACTGAATATTGCACATCCGATACGATAGAAATTAAGCTGCAGTCAACTAAAGACATTGGTCGACTTAAGACGCATGCTATTGATCAATCATTCGACTAAAGGTTTTTCTTTCACAAAACCAGTCATTGTCTCAATGTTCTGACCAAATATTTGACTCAAATTGGCCTCACAAGACCACAAACTCAGAGGTTTGCATGCTAAATTACTTTTCATGATGACAAAAATGCAACTAAATGAGATTTCCGTGTAAAATATTGTGAATAAATTTGCAATGTGCTTTCTAACTAATAAAAAATTGGCTACTATGACACCAATGAATGATGAAATGACTAAAATATCACCTTCTACCCTTGACTTGTCTTCATTTGTATCTTTAAGCACTCATTTTGTAAGCATTTTGTCTATGAATTATATACTCGCAATTCTATTTTTGCATATCTTCAAAGCAACTCTCACGATATTATCTAAAATTCGATATATTGCACAGCTCCAGATATATAAATTATAACATTAATCCATTTTTGTGTATTTATCAATATTTTAAGGACAAGTATGATAACTATAACTATTGACTTACTGTGCTACTACATAAGACAAACACAAACTAGACCGAATTATACCATGGCGAGGATCTAATTGCCAGAAGTTACGCTCCAAGCCAAATTTAGTGAGCGTTTAGCCTTAGCCAACCCTGGTAGGTTTAGCTAGCTCGCTATCATATCCTCGTAAATGAACAATATTTAACAATGTACCCACATCTTCCAAACCCACAATGACATGAAGTGCTATGTTAAAGTCAAGCACTATATAGAATGAAATAGACAAGAATGAGTCATACATATAGTACAGATCAAGTTTGGACACACCTTCTCATTCAAAGACTTTTTTATGTTCATGACTATGAACATTGTAGATTCACACTGAAGGCATCCAAACTATGAATGAACACATTATGTCATATTCTAGGTTCTTTTGCTTTGATTACTCATTGCGTTACATGATCAGGGAAATCAGACTAGGCTAGAAAACCGGACTCTACTTGGTTTTCCCCTTAAACCGGTTGGACCAGTTTTGCTCCTGTTTACATGAGAGAGAGTAAACCGATTACCCTGGAGAGACTGGTCCTGCTGTGTCAGACTCACTACTGTAGGATTGGGGCTGTATTTGTTGAATTACTTTAACATTGTTAATGTTGTTTATTTTTATTACCT
Organism: Mugilogobius chulae; assembly: GCA_038363315.1. Lineage (NCBI taxonomy): Eukaryota > Metazoa > Chordata > Actinopteri > Gobiiformes > Gobiidae > Mugilogobius > Mugilogobius chulae. Next base: position 7,419 of record JBBPFD010000224.1, on the reverse strand, counting down.
GTTTGTATTACTGTTTGTTAAATGACACAGTTTTTTTCTGGAACATGTAGGACTGTTTTAAACATTTAGATCAGTGTTAAACATGAAGTAAATGTGAGATTGTTACAGATTGTGCGTTAATTATTATTGTTGGATGTGCGTGGACAGGGAAGGTTGTGAGCTGCTCAGTTGCATTTGTCCAGCTGCAGACCGATTGTCTGTTTACATGAGTCTGAAATCAGACTACAATTGGTCGGGACCACGTGCGCCACTGGTTTTCCGAAAACCGGTTTACAACTCCTCAATAGGTCTGCCCGGGTTTACATGCACTTTGGAAAACTGGTTTAAATCAGACTAGGCTAGTTATCTGGTTTTCCTGGCCTCCATGTAAACGCCCTGATGTTTTGCACACTCTGACATTCTCTTGATGAGCTTCAAGAGGTCGTCACCACAAATGCTCTTCCAACAGTCTTGATGGAGTTCCAGAGATGCTTAGCTCTTGTTGGACCCTTTTGCCTTCACACTGCGGTCCAGCTCAGCCCAAACCATCTGGACTGGGTTCAGGTCTGGTGACTGTGGAGCAGCTCATCACTCTCTGTCTGGTCATTCATGGTTTGGATATCTTCAGTGTGAATCTACAATGTTTATAGTCATGAAAATAAAGAAAACTCTTTGAATGAGAAGTTGTGTCCATAACAAAGGAAGCTATGCTATTTATATGCTCAGTGACACAATCAGACTTTCATTTAGTTCCACTTTTAACAACACTATCTTCTTCCATGATGCATCAGGACAGTTTAGGATGAAAGTGTCCAGAGAGAAAACGGCTTTGTCTTCAGACCATTTCACGTTTCATTAAAGGTCAACAACGTGATCGACTGCCCTGCTTTCTAAGTCTTATTGGGTAAAAAAAAAAAAAAAACAACATTCAGTGAACTTTGAAGGAGTTTCGAGTTGGGTCAAAATAGAAATAAAGACAAAAAGCTTGTACTCTCAACTGAATTGATTTATGGACTTGAAGTGTTTTTCTGGGTTTAGTTTTATCACTACAAACTGTTCTTTGTGGAAATGCGTGACTCAGACGTGTTCTTTTTCTTCATAAATGACCAGTTTCAGCCTTAATCGAAGAATAAAAATCTTTGGTTCTAATCAGGAGCCTAACGCAGCTCTCTGATTGGCTGAGCTTGGGTGGTCCTCTCTCCCGTTTCGCTTTGGTGTTTGTAAAAAGACGTTTTTTGAAGTTGTAATTCCAACCAACAATGCATACATGTCGATATGAACCACGTGTAGAAGGATTTATGAGAGGAAGTTGTCAGATTTAAACTTAGACTGTTTGCTCACTTACCAACGCACTTTGAACCCCATAAATACTTTACATACATACATACATACATACTACCACAATGGTGTCGAAGAGCTTTTCACAACTTTCAGAACCAGTAGCGATTGAACTGTGTCGGCAAGCAAAAGCTAGTGCAATGCTAAAACCATAAACAAGAAAACTTTCTGGATCGGGTCTTCCGTACGAAAGAGGAGGGGGGGGCACAGAGAGAGAGAGAGGAGAAAGAGAGAGAAGAGAGAGGACAAAGAGAGAGAGGAGAAAAGAGAGAGAAAAAGGGAGAGAGAGAATGAAAAGAACGAGCGAAGAGAGAGAGGGAAAGAAAGAAAGAGAGAAAGGGAGTCAGAAAGTGTGTGTGTGAGAGAGAAAGAAGGAAGAGAAAGACAGAGAGATAGAAGAGAAGATAAAATGAGAGAGTGAAGAGGTAAACTAAAGAAAAAGAGGAAAACAGAGAGAGAGAGAGAAAGAGAGAGAAGAGAGGACAGAGAGAGAAGAGAGAGGAGAAGAGAGAAGAAGAGAGAGAAGAAAGGGAGGGAGATATGAAAGAAAGAGGGAAAGAGAGAAAGAGAGAGAAGAGAGGACAAGAGAGAGAGAGAAAGGAGAGAGAGAAAAGGGTGGGAGAGAATGAAAAGAAAGAGGGAAGAGAGAGAGAAAGAAAGAGAGAAAGGGGAGTCAGAAAGTGTGTGTGCAGAGAGAGAAAGAAGGAAAGAGAAAGCCTGAAATAGGAGAAAGACAGAGAGATAGAAAGAGAAGATAAATGAGAGAGTGAAGAGGTAGAACCAGAGAAAAAACAGGAAAACAGAGAGAGAGAGAGAGGGGGGGCAAAGATAGAGAAGAGAGAGAGGAGAAAGAGAGAAGAAATAGAGAGAGAAAAAGGGAGGGAGGGAATGAAAAGAAAGAGGAAAGAGAGAAAGAAAGAGAGAAAGGGAGAGTCAGAAAGTGGTGTGCAGAGAGAGAAAGAAGGAAAGAGAAAGACAGAGATAAAAAGAGAAGATAAAATGAGAGAGTGAAGAGGTAGAACTAAAGAAAAAAGAGGAAACAGAGAGAGAGAGAGGAGAAAGAGAGAGAAGAGAGAGAGAGGAGAAGAGAGAAGAGAGGACAAAGAGAAGAAAGAGAAGAAAAGAGAGAGAAAAAGGGAGGAGAGAATGAAAAAAGAGGAAGAGAAAGAGAAGAAAGAGAGAAAGGGTTATGTGCGAGAGAGAAAGAAGGAAGAGAAAGACAGAAATAGGAGCAAGACAGAGCGATAGAAAGAGAAGATAAAATAAGAGAGTGAAGAGTAGAACTAGAAAGTGTTTTGGTGCTATAAATGTGCAAATAAATACAAAGTTCTCCTTGTTTCCTCCTTTGTGATCAGTGAGTTTCCACAGAGCAACAGCGCCCCCTACAGCAGCCTGGACAAACGACAGAGAAACTGCAGCGCATAGTAATGAGCAGAACACACTGTGGTAAAGGCCTGGCATTAAATATTTACTCTGTCACTTAATATTTCATATGGTAATTTTGTATTTAAATTGGATTTAATATTTAATATAAATACAGAGCTAAGTGGGGTATACAGTTCTCAACAGCCTCCACACGAGTAAATATCACACGTGCAGCATGAGGAGGATGGAGAGAGGACACACACGGGACAGCAGAGGGCAGCACTGAGCACAGGACAGCGGACAAAGTGTCATCTGAAGACACAGTGTTAGTATATTAGAGTATTATTGATAAACTCCAAGGGCTAATGCTGCAGAACATGAACGCAACCTGATATCATGATTAGTGGGAAACTGGACAATAATGATGCCGTAATTAACTAACCGTAATTAAGTAAAAAGTCAAACTGAGCAATCTTATGGGCAAAGGAAAACGTAAATGTACTTGTCTGCACCGGATTTGTCAGGATACAGTGTGTTTTTGACAAGTTTCTTTTTACACTGGCGACAAAATCATTTGAACATGACCTTTTATCACTCCACATGCAGTGTGGGGTAAGTTACAGGCCCGTAGATAGAATTTTGTCGGCCCAGGGCAGGGGTGTCTCACATGGGCCCCCACACAATATATAAATATGAAAAGGTCACCATTCAGGGCCATTAAGACTCCCCACCCTCAGTCAACTCCCTGGGGTATGTTACTGTAAAATTGTAATACATTATGCAGTATTTTACTAGTTACAGGGATAAAAAAATGTCTACATTTGTATTACAATAGTACGGTCTGTAAATATAACTGAGTTACACTGTGAGTTACTTTGAGATAATCACACATTTTTAATATTGATTTGCACTGATTCATTTGTAGAAATATGATGCCACAACTCATTTTCCTCATTATATTTGATTGACCATAAGACTCCACTGGAACTTTTCTACACCAACTGTATTGTTGTTTTGGTCTAAAAGTGTTGTTTTTAATAGAATATCAATACATTAAATGCAAGTAACTTGAGTTACTCAGCTTGTAACTAGTTTTATATTGTCAACATTTTAATAAGTGATGACTTACACAACTTAGTACTAAAATGTGGAGTATATTACAGTAACTATTTACTTTTGTGGTGAGTTACTCTCATGGATCTATTATAATACTGTATCTGCGTACAATACTGTTGCTTGTTGGTCACTCCACTGGCGCTTCAGCTGGAAAATCCCTCTACAGGTTAGAACGTTAGAGCACAATGCAGACACAAACTGGTCCAAACAGCATCTGCAGCTGTAGGAACAGTTGGATCTTGTGGCAAATATCTATCAAGCTTTTTTCTGATTCAAAAGGTTTTAGTTTTATGTAAAACAGCTTTTTAAGCTTTAGCTGTGGCTACCACTGCTCGCTCTGTAACTCTCGCTCTGATTGGTCAGAATGGTCAGGTCTGAGCTTACAGCTTCGTTTAGCTTGAGCTCGACCCACTCGTCAAAGAATCATGGAGGTAACACAACAGACCTTTCGCCGAGCCCCGCCCCAAAACAGCCATTATCCAATCAAACATCGTAGCAACCGTTACTATGTATATAGGGCCCATCAAATCTTAAGCTCCAAGCAAGATGGTGAAGCGTCTACGGTTTATGTAAATTGGACCGCAGATACCCAGAAATATTGACCGGAGGAGTTGTGTTCTTTTCATTTCCAAAACCGAAAACAACTGGAGCTTTGCCTACAATGGATTAAACAGTGCGGGCCCCACTCCATCTAAATATTTCAAACATAGTGGAGCAAATGTCTGCTCAAAAGTAAAACTAATTTTTAATAGCTATGGACCTACTGTGTTGTTAGATCTAGAGGCAAAAACACAAACTAAACCGAAGTTAGACCATGACGAAGATATAATTGGCAAAAGTTGCGCTCTGAGCTGCTCAGTTTAGCGAGCCTCTCAGCTCTAGCCAACATTGGTAGGTTTAGCTAATAACCCTCGTAAATGAACAATACATTTGCAATAGACAATAGACCTTAACATCTGAAAGTGAACTTACTCGGCAGTGCAAGGCAGGACAAGGCTGTGCTTGAGGTAAAGATCATGGAGTTTCTCTGATTAATCATGAGACCAGTAGCGTTAGCAGCGAACACCAGAGAGCAAAAGCCATTAACGCACAGCACTCGCCGTATTGGATCACCGAGCTTGGTCACTTCCGATGATAATATTGTCTATCACAAAATAATTGGAAGGTGCTAGGACGATAGTCAAAAATGGATATCGCCCAACCCTACTCCCAACACTGTTCACCCTCTTTTTGACCTTCTTTTTTTTATAACAAATGAAGAAAGTATACATTTCCAGGCCGTTTCTTCACTTGGGCATTTGTGGACAGGAAAAACGCTTTTCTCTCTATTGGATAAAACAAAAAAACAAACATTTCAATAACCAAGCATCTTTAGATATTCGCCTTGACGTTGTCGTTTTCTAAGACTTTCAGTGACACACTATTCACTCAAGTCTATGTTCATGTCTCGTTCTTATCCTGAACTAACACTGGACTTGTTTGTTTTGCGATCTGTTCCGTGGATGTCTGAAAGCTTCAACATTTCTTTATCTCACGTCGAGTCATTTGAGTTTATTTGACTTTAGCGTTCGTCGGTCGTAGAGGCTTTCCACCGGACTTTCCACATTTCAGGGTTGATAATCCATTTGGGATCTTTTCACGCTCCAGTGGGACTTTGTCTGGGTAAACGGAGGCGGCATGATGCAACCACCACGAAACTTCTCCAATCTTAGTTTACAAATATGAGCCGTGAGAAAGGGCAGGATTAATCAAACAACGCAGACGAATTAAAAGTTTTGGTATTGACAATATTTGTGAGTTTATATTACCAGCCATTTCTGTGTTTATTTCGCCAGTTTGTGTTTAGTCGGAGCGGGGAGCACAGCAGCGAGGAGTTCTGAGTATAGGCTGCGGCTTGTCTAGTTCGGGTGTGAATATACCAGTGGATCGTCTGGTCTTCCACAAGGCTCAATTTTAGGACCTAAACTTTTTATCTTATATATTAAATGATATTTGTGATGTCCCTAAACTATTACAGTTTGTATTGTTTGCAGATGATACTATTTTTTCTGTTCAGGGAATGTTTCAAAAAGCTTAGCTGAAAGTGTTGAAAATGAAATGGTGAAACTTAAGACATGGTTTGATTATAAAAAATTGTCCTTGAATATATCAAAAACAAAGTTGATGGTATTTGGTAATAAACAAAAGACAGAAGTCACTCTGTCTATTGAAAACTTTAACATTGAAAGAGTGTTTGAAATGCAATTTTGAGGAGTTGTGTTGGATGACAAGTTAACATGGAAATCTCATTTGTTATGTAAAAAATAAAGTAGCCTAGAGCCTTTTTATTTTGAATCTTCTGTGTTGTGGGTGTTCAGACGCTAGATGGCAGTATTTACCACTGATTATTTATTTTATTTTTTTATTAAACCGTCTTTACAACATTTGTCTGTTGTAAAAAACCGAGAGCTTTTGCGAAATAAATAGAAAAAATGACAATAATCCAGTGAAGTAGTGAGTCTGTCTGCGCTTACAGAGAAACCTCGGTAAGTTTACACAACATCATGGCCACATCCATTTGATATATCGTAATATTGAGCATTTTAACTTACGCAATGCACCTTTAATATTAGCGCATCTCTGCAAATCCCCCATAAGGAATGAATGGGACAGAAGAGAAACTATCCACAGGTATCACGCAAACCGGAGCTAGCATAGCCACAGCGTGGCTTTTACATCAGAATTTTCCGATTGGTGTTTACATGAGCAGATATTCATATTGGAAAAGGAATAAGCCAGGGCTCATATTTGATTTATTAATAAATGTAATATGAGCATACTCATTTTTTCAGGTGTTTACATGGCCTTGTGCAATCAGGTTATTGCTAATATTATTAACGGTTTATTTAGCTGAACATGATGATTATTTATGCACAGAAAGAACATTTTCAGTTCTAAAAAGATGGATCAATTCAAATGAAAATTGAGAAATGTTTGCTCTTATCTTTGTTTTAGAGAAAAAAGTAGCTCAAACTGTCATAGTTACTTTCAAATCAACAGAAAACGCAGTGCATTCTGGGACACTGCAGACACTCTATACATTTATAAACACACACAAATAGAAACAGCTTAAATCCTCCTCTTGCGGATGTAAAAAAAAGACCTGCGTGTGGGTTCTTTCGGGTAAACAGCGCGTCGAAGGTGGTGTCGTATCAAAACGAAGGTCGGCCCAATTACCTGTGATGGAGCTGCTTTTTCTCCATACACTTTCTCTGCATCTGCACATAAATGAATGGGAATGAGACGCCGAGGCGAGGGGGGGCGGGGGCTGTCCGACGACGGCCCAAAGTCAGCGTGACAGGAGAGGACGAAGCCTTCATTAGACCCACCGCCGCTGCATTTACATCCCCACGTGTAGAGGAGGAAAACAGGACGCTCTCTTCTCAATCACCTAAAGCAGAAAACAACAATGCACTGGGAAATACGGGTTAAAAAGCATTTCTGACTGTATATATTTATTGTTTTAACCTTTATTTAACAAGAAAAGTCCCATTGAGATTCGGAGATCTCTTTTTTTAAGGGAGTCCCTGGTCAAGAAGCACCAACAACAAAACCCAAGACACAGAAATTTCATTTAAAAAG
>JBBPFD010000223.1:134823-166024 GCA_038363315.1 Mugilogobius chulae | reverse complement strand
AGGTAGACTCACATTTTGCTCTCGCTGGGTCTACAGTGTTTAATCCAGATTTCTGTTGTAATACAAAACGTGTCGAGTCGAGGGAGAGGACGATTGTATTAAATTGTTCAATACTGTCTTTCCATTCACTTCTGTTGGGTTCAAAACCAATGTTGGGTAAAGTTACTGTAAAATTGTAATACATTATATATCACTAGTTACAGAGAGAAAATTATTACTGTCTCAAAAATGTAACTGAGTTACATGAATGTGAGTTATTTTGAGCTAATCACAATTTGTTAAGACACTGTACATTTACACTGATTAGTTACACTGATTAATGTGCCAAGGTAATTACAGACATATTAATCAGTAAATGTTTTTAATCGCATTAATCTATTTTGAAATCTTTAACTTCATTGTTTCCATATGTGAGGTACAAAGTGACATAAGAGTTGTTCAACTTGACAATTAAGCAACAAAACACTTCCTAAAGTCTATTTCCATCTGCAACAATAATGTATTTAATTAAATTGGATAAAAACAAACAAAAACACTAAAGTTGAGTGTTTTTCTCAGTAATTTTTAAGTAAGATTAAAAATAGATTAATTCGATTAATTAATTACAGATCAAAATTAATCCTTCAATTTTTTAATCACTTGACAGCAGTAAATGTGATGCCACGACACATTTTCCTCATAATATTTGATTCACCTTTAAGCCACAGACAGTATTTAGTGATGTTTAGGTCCTGAAGTGTTGTTTTCAATAGAAAAAAAGCAATTTATTTATATGAAAGTAGCTTGAGTTACTCAGATTGTAACTGTAAATATTATCAGCATTTTACAGTTTTTCTCAACTGCTTTGACACACTTGTCCATTCTAAAGTTAATTTGCAAAACAGCTCACACAGAATCCTAAACGGAGCTTCAGTTTCTCAAAACTAAGTTTCGTCTCTAGCTAAATTTAGTTTTACATTCAAAACAGTTAACTTTACCCCTCAGAAGCAAGTTTTACCATCAAAACTCTCACACACTCTTCAGGTGTTGTCATGTGTTTCATCATTCATTTGACTTTACAGCTCAGAAGCTTTAGTTCTGATCTCAGACACAAAATCACCTTTCAGTTCAGTCTGTCATTGCGATTCACACTTCAATTATTCTATCTGAATAAGTTGGGTTTTATCTTACTGGGCAAGAAAAAAAAAGATGAAAAATACACATTTACTGTAAATTTTGAATTGTGGAAATATATTTTATATATTTAGAAATTTACATTTTGCTAAAGACAGTTCAGAGACGTCAAACAGAAACACAATGTCCTGTGACAAACCTTTACATCAATGTGTTTTCTGCTCAGACTATTGTCTGTTTGATTCATGTGTTCATTCTTTGCTGTGATGTGTGAGTTTGTAGATAAAAACTAACACTGTTATGACAAAAGTCCTTTACACCTGTGAACAGGTCTGTGATGTTGGAGAAACAAACTAAACTCACTAAACATGTGAGTTTATAAATGAGAGCTGTGTGAGCGTTCTGACAAAGAGTCTGAAAACTGTGAGAATCAATGAAAATTGTTGCAAATGTTCTGCGTATCTCAACCTTTCTTCAGATAAATGTTGGAAACAAGTGATTAAACTAAACCAAATTTTAAAAAATGTGTCAAAGCGATTAAGAAAAACTGTAACAATGAGTTACACTACTGAGTTACTGAAAAGTGGAATATATTACAATATATTCCACTCCCAACACTGTTCAAAACTCATCCCAGAGTTTCTGTGTCGTCATTTTTACAGTCAGAGGAAGTAAACAGCAGCCTATTCTGAATGACCTAGAAATTATTTCAAAATGATATTTTAAAACTTTAAGATCACTTTTGGCTTTTATATCAACATTTTTTTAAACACTAGCTTCAAATTAAATTATTTTTTATTTTAGAAATTCATTTTTATTTAGTTTTTTATCAATAAAACAAGATGTTACATCACCTTTATGCATTTTAGAACAATTTCACAGCAGGTCTGACCTGACATTTAAAAGGAAAACAACTGTTTATGAGCTCATAAAGTAACTCACCTGTTTTAAAAATAGGGAGTAAAAAGTACAAATATTTCTTGAAAAATGTAAGAAGTCAAAGTAAAAAGTCACCGTTTTTTGTAATACTCAAGTAAAGTACAGAAACGTAAGTACAGTACTTGAGTAAAAATACTTAATTACTTGTCACTTCTGGTTATTTTAGTTGTTTTAAAACATGTAAAGACACTCCTGGTTTATTTCACAGACGACTACATTAAACTGGTAATGTTGCTGTCTGCTAAAATAAACATTTATTTAACAAATTCACAAAGACAACAGAATCGTTCCATCCCTCGTCTAGTCAAGAGAATTCATCAGTTAAATATTTATTGGCTTTGTGTTTTCCAGAGCCGCGTTTGTGAATCCGCTGAAGCCTGAAGGACCAGAGGAGGACAAACTCTTCCAGGAGGAGAAGGTAATAATGACGTTTCTGAAGTTTCAAGACTAAAATGTGTTTGTTGTTTTGTAAATCCTGGTTTCTGTGGTGTTTTTCCAGCGAACAAGTCTCGTCGTGTGGAGCTGAGCACGGGCGTCTCTGCTCAAAGTGGCTCCGACGGCGGAAGAAAGAAAGATCGTCCACGGCCTTTTCCTCAACACGCTCGACAACAAGTAAAGTCTCCGCTGTTACATATTATTACTGTCATTCTCTCTTTTACCGTAGATTATTAAGAGAATGTCACAACTAACCCTAACCCAAACAGGGATGAGCTGATATTCGATGTTTGGGCCGAGCTTCCAGTGGCCGATATTTGCTGACGGGCGTAGCACCACATTGACTCTGTGCACAGTTGTCATATTTATTTTCAAAAATGCTAACTTCCTGTTGGCATGGTCATGTCCTGTTTAGTTCATTTCTATGGAGTTTCACTACCCTCAGTCTAAAATGAAAAAATACTGTACTCTAAGATTGGACAGTGAACAGTGTGTTGTTGGTAGTTTTCTCTGAAAACATGTTAAAAACGGCAAAAAAGACAAATCTTGGATAAAGTGACTTGAATTAAGGTCATTAATCTTAAAAAACTAATTGTAAGACTTTTTCACTTAATAAAACCAAGTCTTACTACGATTATTTGACTTGTTTTAAGATATTGGCTGAGTGCAGTTGTCTTGTTTTGGTTTCAAATACTACATCCTGTACATACAACGACTTCCTGTTCAATTCTCTTCAATGAGGTTTTCACTCCATCAGTTTAAAACTAATAAATCCTCTTTAGATCAGACAGTTGTGGTGAATGTTACAGAAAACATGTTAAAGACTTTACATATCAGAGGAATATTTCACCAGAGACACTTCTGTGTTTAAAAGAGACATAATTGTGTCTAAATGCTAACGCTAACAGGAAATGGTTGTATGTACAAAAGTTAGCATTTTTGAACAATCGCAAGCCAACTGAAATTCTGTGCACACAGCCCATTCTATCCTAATTTAAATGGTAAATGGTCTCGCCATTTATATAGCGCTTTTCCACCTTACATGGCACTCAAAGTGCTTTTACAGTCAGGGATCCGCTCACCCAGTGTACGCAATTAATTACAACACAAGATTATGTATTGGGGACCGTGAACAAGTTTGTACCCGGGGCACAGAAAGGACCCTGAGCATTGAAATGGTTTATTTTCAAATGGTCAGACTTTAGCTTTAGCATTGTCAGACAAACACACTTTGGTCCTTTGGTGAATGTTCTCCTCATTTGTAAAGTATTCATTGCAAAAAAGGCCTTTCAAAAAATAAGAAAATTTGGCTTATTTTGAGGTAAAATGTCTTATTTGACTAAATTTGACTAAGCCAGTTGCTTTGAGCAGAAAAGTCTAGTTTCAAGTTCTCTAAAGGTCTGATTCATCAAGCCAGGTTGCTAAACATTAATACTGGAAGATGTACTTATAACATATTCTTCCAGTATTAATGTTGTATAAAACATTAGTTCAGTCATTGGTGGGTATATTTTCTTGAAGCAAAGATGAAAAACAATCACTCAGAAGCAAGCCCCCTTCCAAAAAAAACTTGCAACTGTAAAAAAAAATCACAAGCGACTTTCCAAACAATTAAGCTAAAGTTGCTATAAAGGGTTACACAAAAGACTTTGCTAATCTGGGAGGGAGAGGTTCACATTTCTACATGACAAAGAGGAGACTGGACAGATGTTGAGATGTGGATTCTGCAGACTCAGGTGTGGTCAAAGGTCAAACATACACTTCAGCAGGTACAATACAGGGTGTGACACATTTAAATGAGACTCGTTAATGTAGAAGTGGAGAGAAAACTGGGATCAAAACAGTTGGATAAAGCTTCTAATTTAAATCAAACCTAGATTAGGGCTGTGCGATATTGACAAAAATAAATATCTGGATATTTTTAGGGCATTTCTCGACGGCGATATTTGGACGATATTTCCTCAGTCCAACAGAAATGTGTTAAAACAGGTACTAAGTTTTTAGTTGATGTAAATTGGTTGCATTCACTTTGTAGAATTTATACCTCATTCCCTTTTATATATTACAACTAATTTTAGCTACTTGATTCTAATTTCTATTAAATATTATTGGACTACAGCCTATCCAAGCTGTGGCCTCTTTCACACATTTTTTTGGCCTTCGGACTTCCTGCTAGATCGACCCAAATTACAAAAAGTACAGCATTTAACGTCAAATTTGAGCAATTCTTCTATAATGGTCAAAATAACAAACATTTTGACGTTATACAAACTTAAAATTATTGTGTAATCCTTATTAAACATGTGTTGGTGCATTAAATTTAGATCAAACGCAACATTTTGAATGATTCACTTCACAGTCGTGTATTATACAACCCTCAAGTTTCCAAATTCGGCGGACTGGTGAAAAACATTTGGGACACCCTGGCCCACAGTGTATAATGTGTTTTCATATGACCACAACCTTTTGCAATACAAATGTTAAATATGACATTTATGCCCTTAGTTGAAAGTTTACAGCATCACTTTTCAAATTTGTATTTTTTACTTAGCTAGTTTTGGTAGCGGTTTTCTATCCGCGATAAACATCATATTGAATTTTTTGATATCTTGAAAGCAACATTCACGATATTATCTAAAATTAGATATATTGCACAGCTCTAACCTAGATACACAAGATAAACTTTCTCTAAACAGTGTTTTGAGTGTTCCTAATTGTGTTTTTGAGGATGAGTTTCTGCAGCAAACTCTCTCTCTTTTTCTCTTGCTCTATTTCTCTCTTTTCTTCTTTTCTTTCTTTTTTCTCTCTCTCTTTTCAATAGTCTACTTTTTAGTTTTCTTTCTCTGTCCTCCTCCCTCTTTTACTCTCTCTCTTCTTTCTTTTCTGTCTTCCTCGGTCTTTCTCCCCCTCTCTCCTCTCTCTCTTTTCTCTCTCTTTTCTTTACTCTCTCTCTTTTATTGCTTTCCTCTTTCTTTCTCTTTCTCTTCTCTCTTTTTTTCTCTCTCTCCTCTTTTTTCTTTCTTTCTCTTTTCCCTCTCCCTCTCTTTCTCTCTCCTTCTCTTCTCTCTCTCTTTCTCTCTCACTCTCTCTTTCTCTTTCTTTCTTTCTCTCTCCTTCTCTTCTCGCTCTCTCTCTCTCTCTCTCTCTTCTCTCTCTCTCTCTCTCTTTCTCTCTCTCTCTCTCCTCTCTCTCCTCTCTCTTTCTCTCTCTCACTCTCTCTTCTTTCTTTCTTTCTTTCTTTCTCTCTCCTTTCTCTTCTCTCGCTCTCTCTCTCTTCTCTCTCTCTCTCTTTCTCTCTCTCTTCTCCTCTCTCTCTCTCTCTCTCTCTCTCTCTCTCTCTCTCTCTCTCTCTCTCTCCTCTTCTCTCTCTCTCTCACTCCTCTCTCTGTTCTCTCCCTCCTCTCTTCTCCCTTCCTCCTCTCTCTCTCTCTTCTCTCTCTCTCTCTCTCTCTCTCTCTCTCTCTCCTCTCTCTCTCTCTCTCTTCTCTCTCTCTCTCTCTCCTCTCTCTCTCTCTCTCTCTCCTCTCCTCCTCTCTCTCTCCTCCTCCTCTCTCTCTCTCCTCTCTTCTCTCTCTTCTCTCTTCTCTCCTCCTTCTCTCTCTCTCTCCTCTCTCTCTCTCTCTCCTCTCTCTCTCTCTCCTCTCTCTCCTCTCTCTCTCTCCCTCCTCTCTCTCTTCTTCTCTCTCTCTCTCTCCTCTCTCTCCTCCTCTTCTCTCTCCCTCTCTCCTCCTCTCTCTCTCTCTCTCTCTCTCTCTCTCCCTCTCTCTCTCCCTCTCTCTTTCTTCTCTCTTCTCTTCTCTCTCTCTCCTCTCTCTCCCTCTCCCTCCTCCTCTCTCTCTTCTTCTCTCCTCTCTCTCTCTCTCTCTCTCTCTCTCCTCTCCTCTCTCTCTCTCTCTCTCTCCTCTTCTCTCTCCTCTCTCTCTCTCTCTCTTCCTCTCTCTCTCCTCTCTTCTCTCTCTCTCTTCTCTCTCTCTCTCTCTCTCTCTCCTCTCTCTCTCTCTCTCCTCTCTCTCTCCTCTTCTCTCTCTCCTCTCTCTCTCTCTCTCTTCTCTCTCTCTCTCTCTCTCCTTCCTCTCTCTCTCCTCTCTTCCTCTCCTCTCCTCTCTCTCTCTCTTCTCTCCTCTCTCTCTCTCTCACCTCTCTCTCTCCCTCTCTCTCTCCTCTCTCCCTCTCCTCTCTCTCTCTCTTCTCTCTCTCTCTCTCTCTCCTCTCTCTCCTCTCTCCTCCTCCTCGTCCTCTTTCTCCTCTCTCTACCTCCCTCTCTCTCCTCTCTCTCTTCTCTCTCTCTCCTCTCTCTCTCTCTCTCCGCCTCTCTCTCTCTCTCTCCTCTCCTCTCTCTCCTCTCTCTCCCTCTCTCTCTCCACTCTTCTAACAGTGTTTGTATAATTGTGTTTTTCAGGATGGTGAGTTTTCCGCAGCAGAGTTCTTCCTCCAAACTCCGTCTGGATGCAGGACGCCAAACTGAAAGGACTGGAGATCTGCCACCTCAGGTCAGAAACACTCACTGTTATTATTATTACAAACTCTGCGGTGAGGTTTACAGCTGGTTCATTTACTTTCTATAAGAAGACAAAGCACTCAAAAAAAGAACATCTACCAACACATTTTATTACTTTTTATGGAGAAATGGTGAGTGCACACGCTGAATGAACACAACCTGCATTATATCTGCATTATAGTGCTTGAGATTTAGAGATTTTAAAGGAGACCTATTGTGATTTTTCTGTATATTTAGGAAGAAACTATGGCATATGCAGATCAATAATTCACATTTTGTTCATTGTAAACACAAAAATGCTCTAAAACAGCTTAGAAATAGACGCAGGTCCTTTGACTTCCTGTTTAAAACGGCAGAACTGATAAGTCCAGCCTCTTCATTGTAAACTGCAACTTTAATTGGCCACAGATTTTAAATGACCATTTATTGTTGTTGGAAAGTGGTACTTGACTACTTTGAACCCTACACGTTTTACTTGGAATTGACCTTTCGCCGAGCCCCGCCCCCCTTAGTTACTGTTGCTACGTCCGTCAAATATGACAGCGTGCCATAGACTTCAATGACAAAAAGAAGTACACCTGTTCACGTTAGTGACTTTTTTAAAGCAATTTTTCCGCGATCTCCTCTAGATCGAAGCAAAAGGGGTTCACTATACTGCGGAGGGATTTATTCCAAAACATTAAAATACACAACGGAGGAATATAACTCCTATGGAGGCTAATGCTACTGGAGAATCAGAGAAACACATGATTTTTAACGTTACCTCCAAATGCAACAAGCACAGCCTTGTCCTGCTCTTGCACTGCCGGTAAGTTCACTTTCATATGTGAAGGTCTATTTTTCTCTATTGCAAGAATATTGTTCATTTACGAGGCTATGTTAGCGAGCTAAACCTGCTAGTGCTGGGTAAAGCTAAGAGGCTCGCTAAACTTAGCAGCTTAGAGCGTAACTTCTGCAGTTATGTCCTTGTCGTGGTATAACTTGGGTCTAGTTTGTGTTCTTGCCTCTAGATCTAACAACACAGTCAGTCCATAGCTATAGTTAAACATTAGTTTTACCTTTGAACAGACATTTTCTCTATATATTTAGCTGGTAGAGGAGCAGCCCCGAGCCGCCCGCTCCGTTTAATCCATTGTTGCACTGCTCCAGTTGTTTTCGGCTTTGGAAATGGAAAAAACACAACTCCTCCGGTCAATATTTCGGGGTATCTGCGGTCCGCTTTTCATAAACCGTAGGCGCATCGCTTCACCATCCTACTTGGAGCTCAAGATCTGACGGACCATATTTACATAGCAACGGTTGCTACGATGTTTGATTGGACAATAGCCGTTTTGGGGCGGGGCTCGGTGAAAGGTCAGTTTGAATTTTAGAGTAAATACAGACAAGTGGGCGGGAATAGGTGGTAGGTGAAGACAGGAATTTTCTGAGCACTCAAACATCAGCTCCAGGACAAAACAAGATTACTTAAACATGCAGGAATCAATCAACACTGTTGTAGAAAAGTTAAAAACTCAGAAAAGTATATTTTATAAACCACAAAACTCACAGAAAATTACAAGAAGTCACCCAGATACTGTCTGACAAATACAAAACATATTACAGATAAAAATGTAAAGTCTCATTGACCAATTGTACTGCTGAGGCCTCCTGACTGTACTGTGTTCGTGTCTATGAAGTAGGGCTGGGCAATGTCATGATAAAAATCGAATCGTGAGCGTATCCCTGTGACAATCTGCTTTTTTAATGAAATCGTCACATCGTGATTTTCTACTTCTCTAATTCATGAGTCTGTCTGTTCAAATACAGACTATTTTTTCTCACATATACGTCTCTTGTTGGGCCACCTCAGAATTGCCAGGTCTTCTTCATTATCACAACTTTGGAAATTCAGTTACAGTGAAAGAGTTACAGTGTTTTAGGCTTGCACTTTCACGTTTGCATTTTCAGGTTTGATCCACAAAAAAAACATACAAACATGGATTTTCTTTTCTTTTAATTAATTGATAACTTTTTGTTGAAGGACTGAGGTCAAATGCTTTGGGTTTGGTCACCTTTTTCTCTCTGAAAATGGCGACACTGGTCATTGTTTGTCCTGCTCTGGGCGAGTGACAACCGGAGTTAACCAATGATAACGATAATTTACGTCAAAGACAACAGGAAAATAATCAGTCTACAAGAATCGTAATAAAATCGTAATCGTGATCTGGATCCAAGATATTGTGATATTTATATTTTGCCATGTCGCCCAGCCCTACTATGAAGCGTCTGTGAAAGTATTGAGACTTAAGTTTGCTGTTTCTACATTACTGTGTGTTTTTAAAAAAATAATGTAAAACAAAATAGGGTCGTGTTAACAGTTTTTCTTTTTTTTTTCAGCAAAGAAACATCTTTAATCGTATTTTCGGAGGTTTTCTGATGAGGAAGGCCTATGAGCTGGGCTGGGCCAACGCCTGCTCCTTCGGGTCAGAGAAATACTGCTTTATATTCTCTCCATCTCAATCTCTTTCTCTCTCTCTCTTTTCTCTCTTTGTCTGTCTTTCTCTCTCTCTCTTCACTCTCTCTCGGTGTCTTTCCCTGTCCTCACAATTCTGCTCTTGTCTTTCTCTCCATCATCTGCTACTGCCCCCTCTCTTTCTTCTCTCTTGGCCTCTCTCTCTCTTTCTTCTTTCTTCACTCACTCTCTCTTTAGCTCTCTCTTTTTCTTCTCTCTCTCTCTCCATCTCTCTCTTTTCTCTCTCCTCCCAATTCTTCTTTTTCTCCACACCTGCTAACCCCCACTCTCTCACTCTCTCTTCTCTCTTTCTCTTTTTGCTCACACTCTTTTTTCTCTTTTCTCTCTTTGTCTGTCTTTCTCTTGCTTTCTCTCTCTCTTTCTCTCCGTCTCTCTCTCTTCCCTCTCGCTCTCTCTCTGTCTCTCTTTCTTCTTTCTCTTTTCTCTCTCTCTCTCTCTCCTCCCTCTCACTTTTTCTCTCTCCTCCCAATTCTGCTCTGTCTTTCTCTCTTTCACCTGCTACTCCCCCTCTCTTTCTTCTCTCTTACTCTCCTCTCTCTCTCTGTCGCTCTTTCTTTTCTCTCTCTTTCTTTGCCTCTCTCTTTTATCTATCTTTCCTTCTCCCCTCTCTATCTCTTTTCTCTTTCTCTCCGTCTCTCTCTCTTTCTTCTCTTTCTTCGTCTGTCTTTCTCTTTTCTCTCTTGCTTTTTCTCTCTCTTCTCTCTCTCTTTCTTCTCTTTCTCTCTCCCGCTCTTCTTTCTTTTCTCTTTCCTCTCTTTTCTCTCTCCTCTCTCTCTTTTCTCTCTTTGTCTGTCTTTCTCGCTCTCTTTCTCTTCTCTCCTCACCCTCTCTCTCTCCCTTCCTCTCCTTTCTTTTCTCTCTTCTCTCTCTTTCTCTCCGTCTCTCTCTCTTTTCTCTCTTTGTATGTCTTTCTTTCTCTCTCTTTTCACTCTCTCTCTTCTCTTTCTCTCCATCTTTCTGTCTCTTTCTGCTCACTCTTTCCTTCTCTCTTTTTCCTCCCTCTTTTTTCTCTCTTTTACATTAAGTTTTTTACGTACTTACTGTCGAATAACACATAATTTAGTCTTTTTATTCACTGCAAAAGCACAAACCTCAAACATCGCCATGGTAACAGAACCGTATTTAAGCCACAGTAACCAACGTAAACCTTTTGTCTTTTGTCCCTCAGAGGCTGCCGTCCCAGTCTCGTTGCTGTGGACGACATCTTGTTCCAGAAACCTGTGGAGATCGGCTCTCTGCTGCTGCTGTCGTCACAGGTCAGTCACTTAACTCTTACAAAAGTCCATTTTTAATATTTTGTGAGAGTTTTAGTAAATTTAGAGACAAATCGACTTTAAATAAACAAGTACAGCTCTTTATCTTTTCTCCAGAGCGACAAAACGGAAGAATATTGTCAAACGTCGCCTGTAACGTAGTTTGAATAAAGTCTGTGTTTGTGTGTGTGTGTGTGTGTGGCAGGTGTGTTACACTGAGGGCAAGTACATCCAGGTCAGAGTTCACACTGAGGTGTTTGACCCTTTGACCCGGACACACAACACCACCAACGTTTTCCACTACACCTTCGCCTCCGACCGCGACGTGCCCAGCATCATCCCAGAGACGTACGGAGGTAAAGACCACAGAGACGACAGCTTTAATAAGCCTTTGTGAACCGGGGAACAGATTAGACTCTTATCAGACTGGACAGTGTTTAAGTGTCTAAATTTGCACGTACTTTGATGCAGAATATTTCAAAGCTGACGCCCAAAAGCGTCCAAAACGCCCTGATGCTCGTCGAGGGACAAGGACACTCTTTATGTCCCAACGTGCTTCTTTGATTTCCTGCTTGTTTGTAAAAGTCTTTGTTTTGCTCGTAGACAGATCAGACTAGGCTAGAAAACTGCTGTGTGCAGGGGTTGTGAGCTGCTCAGTTGCATTTGTCCAGCTGCAGACCGATCGTCTGTTTACATGAGTCTGAAATCAGACTACAATCGGTCGGGACCACGTGCGCCAACCGGTTTTCTGAAAACCGGTTTACGGCTCCTCAATAGGTCTGCCCAGGTTTACATTCACTTTGGAAAACTGGTTTAAATCAGACTAGACTAGTTATCTGGTTTTCCTGGCCTCCATGTAAACGCCCTGACTGACTGAGAGAGAGAAGGAGAGAGAGAGAGGCTGCTGCATTTATAAAACGTAACTTTCTCCTCCTCCAGACAGTTGTTTTGCTGTCTCTGCCCTCCTCCAGTGTCACGTCCTACAGCAGGTTTAAACATTTTGAATAGATCCATGTGAGGCTTTGTCAGTTCAGATCAGGTCCATGTTGTTTGTTTTGTGTCGCCAGATTTTCAGAGCAACGAGCGACCAAGTCTTGAAAAAAGCCCCAAAACAAGCAACCTTTTGTTAAAAAAGTTGATAAAAGACTTGAGTAAACAGTGGTCCTTTCCTCTTGATGTGAGAGAACAGCAGCATGTCACATGACACAGGAGTGGAGTCTCTGATTGGCTGACGCCGACTTCCAACGCGTCTGAAGATGGATTTTCACAACTCCCGCGTTCGCTGCAGCTTTGAGCTTCCACTTCGCCAGACGCCGCGTCTTTAGAGACATGAAGGCCCCAGACGCCAATACGCACCGCAAATACGCTCAAGACGCAGGTTTACATTGACTTAACATTGAAAATGGAATCGAAAACGCAAATATGCTGTCTGGTCTGAATGCACCAATAGACTGGGCCCTCAAAGTGTTACAGTGTAAAAAATAAATACATAAATCTGCCACAAAACTACAGGTGTTAACTCTTTCAGTACCAGCCCTGTTCTCTTCTGTCAGGCCTTTTTACTCATTTTAAATAATATTCACAGCTCCACAAAAACATGTTGGACATCAAAAGAGACCTACAAGTGTCTACTTTCATCTTACAAAAAAAGCGTTTGACAAGAACCTTTTGAGAAAACGTCCTTTTCTAAATCAAACTTCATGTCACAAAGGGTTAAGTGACTATTTCGTGTCTCAAAAAGCTCTTAATAACACAATAGATTCTTAAATGTACTGTTTTTGTTTTTCTTGACTTTCTCTGTCTTTTCTTAGTTTGTTTTAAATAATTTTGTTCCTGTTTTCCAGAGTCGATGTTGTATTGGACGGAAAGAGACACTTCAACCAAACTCTTCACTTAAACCCATGAACTTTGACCTTCGAGAATCACGGACGGACATTCGGTTTACTCCACCAAAGTTTACAAGAGTCGACACAAAACACATCCTCTGACATATTTAGCTTTAGTCAATGAGTTTTATTCACAAAAGACTGATTTTACGCTGAAAAACTAAGACTGATAATAAAGAAGAAGAAGAAAAACATTTTAATAATACGACCTTTATCAAAAAGTTTATTTTAAAATCACTGCATCTGTCAATAATATAAAATAATATTGATGCTTTTGATGTAGCTATACATTGTGCAGCCTTATTAAAAAAATACAGATGTAATATTCTGGTTTAGCTCTTGGTTAAACGATTATCAGCCTCACAAAAACTTCTACAGTGTTTTTTTATTTAATTTACGAACAATATTCGCGGAAGACCGTATGTTTTTTTAATCAAGTTATAACTGACTTTTATATCATCTTCCAGCTTCTGTTACTGCCTTTTATTACATTTCTTTAGCTGCATGCTTGGGATTATGTTACAGATTTATACTATATTTTCTATACGAACAAAGGCTTAAGAAGAGGCAGCTTTGCTTTGAGACGGAGGGAGGGGAACGGCACTTTATAGCTTTATTATTTTACTGCCGAGCAATAAAATGTTATTTATGCAAAAGTCTGTGTTGTGTTGGAACTTTTTCTATTATGTACTTGTGAAGGAAATTCTGAATCAGTTGCATTTACTTCAGTCACATTGTAAAGAAATTGTGCTTATTTCATATAATATTTTTGAGTTGTAACAAAAAGGACTAGCACAAAAAAGTTGACAATTTTGCATCAAAACTTGCCAATTTATTGGCTTCAAATTAATGTCAAGATGATCCTAGTACCTCCAACATTTCACCTGCTACAGCACAAATAATAATATACAACCCCAAAACAACTTGTAGAGTTTTCATTCATTTGTTCAAACAAAACCTGTGGCCACTTTCTGGAGAAGTTGTATTCATTCATTAATTTTCTACCGCTTAATCCCGTTAGGGGTCGCGGGTGACTGGAGCCTATCCCAGTGACTTTGGGCCTTAGGCGGGGAAACACCCTGGACAGTGGCCAACTTGCCGCAGGGAGAAGTTGTATATTTCAGGAAAATTATTCAACTTAAAGTTAGTTAAAGGGGTGCACTGTAGCAGAGTGGTTAGAGCTCTGGCTTCCCAATAAGAAGGTTGTGGGTTCGACTCCCGGGTCGGACCATATCAACATCTCACAATCTCTCTGGGTGGAGTTTGCATGTTCTCCCCGTGTCACTGTGGGTTTTCTCCGGTTTCCTCCCACCTCCAAAAACATGCTGTTTAGGTTAATTGGGCATCACTGTAAATTTCCCTTAGTGAATGAATGAGAGAGTGAATGATTGTTTGTCTAATCCTGTGACGAGTTGGCCACTGTCCAGGGTGTTCCCCGCCTAAGGCCCAAAGTCACTGGGATAGACTCCAGTCACCCGCGACCCCTAACGGGATTAAGCGGTAGAAAATGAATGAAAGTTGGAGTAACGAACTTTTTTAGTTGTAAATTAGTAACGTTTGTGTTTTCCACTAAAAAGTATGGGGTAAAATGAGACCACTGAGTGCTGTCTGAATTGATTAATAAATAATTTTAGTTCTAATCAGGAGCCCAAAGCTGCGTTCTGATTGGCTGTGCTTGTGTCGGTCACTCTAGTTTCACATTGTTGTTTGTAAAAGAAGTTTACAAGCCATAATTGCAACCAAAATTAATACATATTGACATTAACCATGTGTCGAAGGATTTATGAGAGAAAGTTGTCTGATTTAAAATGTAAATCAGCCACACCAGCTTTACATTTAATGCATTAGCTTCAAACTTGGTACAGTTGATGTTGATATACTAAATATTATCAAATTTTACTACCACCACAAGAAAGTTCACAACTTTGCCTCAGATACAATTTAGAATGTGCAACAGCTCTGTTACATTAGACAATTGGTTGAAATATTGTTTTGATCACTACTTATTAAATGTTGACCGATATGTACAAATTGTCTGTGCAGACAAATACAAAATTCTAAATTTCATAATATAGTGAAATATATAGTGAAAAATAATTGCAATATATTTTTAATTTGATCAGGCAAATATAGTCAGAAACTGTGTCTCATTGCAAAGGCCAATGTCATTTCTCGACTCTTTGTGACATCAGTGTGTATTACCCACTCAAAAATGAGCACTATTTGCAGACATTTGCTGTCAATCCAATCACACTGCTGCTCTTCTCCTTTTCCCAGTGCTTTTCAATGAGTTTGCTGTGTTTGAATGTGTTTGTGGATGAAGTTTAGGGGATGAGCTTGACTTTAAAAGGTGAGTAACCTTTAGATATTTTATAAAAACAAAAACTGTCAGAACTTATGACATCATCACAGTTTAAAGGGGCTGTACTGTGTAAGATTGAGAGGAATTTTAATGATCACATATAGTCCACAAACATTTAAATCATATTTATTCTTTACAACATGAATACTTAAGAGAGCACTGTTAACCAATCCACATCAATTGTGATACATTTATACGTATTTGAAATGTTTTATTACGGGCCAGAATGTGGATTATTGACGCTAGATGGCATCATGCTAAGGCAAAATGCATGTGAAAGGCTCCCTCTGGTGTTCAAAAGTGGAAATCACTTTGTTTTTCTTACATAGTGCCCCTTTAAAACGTGAACGTAACCTATTGTTTATACTTTGTTTTATTGTTCCGATCTGTTATTAGTTTATTAAATCTTTAGTAATTAGATTTACCATATAAATTAATTAAAATGCTGTGATTTGCCTGTCAAAATAAAACTACTTCCTGTGCCGTGTCTTCACTTCCGGTCTCCCCGCTCTAAACTGCCCCAGCTTCACGCTCCTTTCCCCGGGCAGAGCATCCTCCTCCTCCGCTGCTGCTCACACCTGCTCCGGGGCCGAGCAGAGCGGCTTGTTCACGGCTCTCCTCCGCCCGTACCTTCGCTCCGACCCTCCGGCTGCTCTCACACAGGCTTCGGGACTTTCCTCCGGGGCTTTACACCTGGATTTAACGGCTCGGCTCGGTTCGGTCCGTGAGCAGCCGAGATGAACCCGCCGTGCGCGCGCTGTGGGAAAACCGTTTATCCCACGGAGAAAGTCAACTGTCTGGATAAGGTGAGCACTTAACACGCACAGAAACACGTAAAAACTGCAGAAATATTCATAAAAACGTAGGAAAACATTTAAATAAACTACGTAGTGTGATATTTGAAAGGTTTTGACGTATTTTCAGACGTATTTATTAACGTAATAAAGTTAAACTGACACAACGGACATTTTAAAATCCACTTTATTTTATAACGGTTTGAAAAAGGACAGAAAAACACTTGAAAACAACGTTACATAAGTTGAGATGTGTGAAATGAGGTTAAATAAACAAGAGTAAGTTAGTTATAGTGTTAATAAAGTATTGAAATTGATAGGACCATATTAAAATAATTAAATTCTGCTAATTATCTTCTCATATATGTTGTAGAAATGTCTATTTATTTGCAAAACATCAAAAAATTGTTTACTTGACCTGAAGCAACCTCGTTAAAGAAATATTCCTAAAACACAATAAACACAATGCAACTGCAAAATACATTGAAATTAATAAAAAAACCATAATAAAATATAAGACAATTTAGTTGTTTATTGAATAGTGACATTAAGGGACTTAACTACTCCAACGCTGGTCTTATAGAAGTCTGTGGAAAACTGTTAATTGTTGGTTAATCTTTCTTTAAAGGAGACCTATTATGTAAACTGTACTTTTCTGTGTTACAACAGTGTTCTCTCATTATTAGTTTACCCAAACTTGTATTTGGATTGATTCATGCATGTTTTTGTAATCTTGCATTGTCCTGGAGCATCAGAAAATCCCTGTCTTCACCTACCACCTATCCCCGGCCCGCCCAACTATCTGTATTTACTTACGATTACGCTGAAATTCAGATTCACATATGGGGACAAGTACTTTCCAACAACAGTAAATGATCATTTAAAATCTGTGGCTTATGGACCTCATCAGTGACCGCCCACTTCCTGGTTCAATAATCTTGGGCTCCCATGTTAAGTCTCCATAGGGGCTTTGAAAAAAATGATATTAAAAGTTTAAAAAAGGTCCCCGGCGGTAATCAGCTCTTTGTGAGTCATGAGCTTAAGACCTACATTTCAGTTAAAAATCCGTTGAAAACAACCGCGCTGTGGATCTGAGTTAGCACATGTCTTTATGTTGGCACGTGGCTGAGCGGTTAGCGCTCTCGCCTCACAGCAAGAAGTTTGCATGTTTCTCTCCGTGTCTGGGTGGTTTCCTCCGGGCACTCCGGTTTCCCCACCAACCAATAACATGCACGTTAGGGTAATAACCTCCAGCTAGTGTAGTCCTGACCAAGCCTAGCAAGAACATCTGGAGATGGGTCCCCGAGCGCTGCACTGCGGCGATCACTGCTCCTGAGGAGATGCTCCAGAGGCATTGAAGGATGGGTCAAATGCAGAGGACAAATTTCCCTACGGGGACAATAAAGTGTACCTTACCTTAACCTTAACCTTAACCTTAAACTCTTAATATTTGAATTTTTCTAAAAACCCTATGGCACTTTACAAAGAGGAATTAGTAAGTAAGTAATCTTTATTTGTATAGCGCATTTCACAGACACAGAGTCACAAAGCGCTTCACAGTGATACTCAGTGATAGTAAGCCGCCCTGGGGGCAGCTCAGCAGAGGAGATTCACCTAAACACCTGGCGCCTCAACCTCCGACTGTCACCAAGTGTTCCCTAACCTGCATGTTATTGGTTTGTGGGGAAACCGAGTGCCCGGAGGAAACCATCCAGACACAGGAAGAACATACAAACTCCACACAGAAAGGTCTCGGGCCGTGCGGGAATCGAACCCACGACCCGGTGAGGCCAGAGCGCTAACCGCTCTGCCACCGTGCCGAATTCCTCTGTTGAGCTCTATTAAAGTTAAATTTTACAACAAAGAGGCGGGGCTTATCAGTTCTGCCATTTTTAACAGGAAGTCAATGGACCTGCTTCTATTTCTAAGTCGTTTTTATGTTTTACGTTGAACAAAATGTGAATTTTCATCTGCATATGTCATAGTCTCCTTCCTAAATATAAGGAAAATCACAATAGGTCTCCTTTAAAGGTGCAACTTATCTGGTCAAGTGTCTGATGTTGTTTTAGTCATGTCATGTCAATTACTCAGATTCATTTCCGTGGACATAACCAAGCGACACCAACAAGTTAAGATAAAGGTCTGATCTGTGGAGAGTCTGCAATCTGTAATAATTCATGATTTAGTAAATAAATTGCCATGTTTTTAGCCACATTCTCCTCTATTTTAATTCTTACTTATGAGTTTTTATATATGCAGATATTCTGAAGATAAAATGAAGGACAAAAGAACACACAGACTGAGAGGGCAGAAAAATATCAATGCTAAATATCAACAAAATGATTACTAGATTGTGGTACGGGTATCTGTCACCATCCTATTGTCAGCCGTCATTTAGAGTATTATGACGTCTATTTTCACTGGATAAATATATTTCTCCAATATTTAACTCCAATATCTGACTCCAGTGTCAGAGACTGGATTATAATGTTTGACCAGGAGCACTAGAATGGACTCGGCCTAATTTAAAGTGACTTTAGACAAACAGAAATAGAAGCAAACAACATGAATCACAATGAGTCAGTCCTGGTGTTACTGTATGACATTGGTAAAGTCAGTTCACGTCACCGCAGACTAAAAACACAACACAGATATTGTAAGTACTGTGTGATAAAACTATATTTGTGTCATTCTTACATCTCTATTGTAGATTTTTCCTGCAGAAGTGAGTCTGGGCCACATCGTGTTTTATTCACATTCTCACTTTCACTTCTGTTCTGTTTGATTCAGTGTCAGTTCTTGATTTAGACTTTCACTTTCACCTCCTGACAGTCCTGATTTAACCCTGATTATATTAAAGATTAGAACTGGTACTTTTAGCTTTGACCCTTGTGGAAAAAGGGACTCTGGTCGGGGTCAGATAACAATAGGTTGCCACATTGTAAAGGCTAATAATACTTAAAATTTGGCATAGAGTTATACTGACAAAATTATCATCTCTGTTTTTTTATGTTTGTTTTGAGTATCTTGATGACATTATTGAGACAGGAGCCTGCAAAGCCAAACAAAATGTAATATACTTGTCTTCAACCACAGTAGCTGAGGTTTAATTGTTGGACAAATGTAAAATGCAAAATTTTTCACACAAATATAGCCTAATATTAGTATTAAAAAGCGTACAACACACTTTTTAATTTCTCAATTTCAATGTGAGCGCATATAAGGATGGAAAATCATCGAATTGAAAGGCCAGAATGGATCAGTTTTGCTGATGCAGCCACTGACTGTATTTGTATATTTCACACAATAATACAAGAATAGTCACAATGTTTGAAGAAACAAAGTGTGAACTTGTGCCAGACCTGACTGAATTTGTTTTATTATGTTGGACTGATTGGTAGAGCCATTTACGCCAGAGGGCGCTCTGGGCGGCCTCTGGGCAAGAGGTTAAAGGGCAGCGCCAATCAGAGTGCAGGTGTGGCGCTAGGGAGAAAAACGGTTTTGACCGTGCTGATAAAACACTGTTGGTTTTGGTCTCAATTTCCTCAAAGAATGTAAGTTTATTTTGATTTTCACGCTGGTAAATAAATGGATTGGCATATCCGACTCAACTTCAACTCCTACCTGGTTTTAATTTTTTCCACTTCAGTAATTTTCACTCGGCACGCGTTCTACCGCCTATGCGCCACTACACTGATGGTGGAACTCTCAATATGGACACTAAATATGACTGTTTACTGTTCAAAAAGTTCTGACTCTAACAACAGTGGATTTGTTTTAAATGCCTTTTATTATAGTTTATTTTGTGTCTTAAAGCGAACCCTGGCTACAATCACATGTTTACCTTAAAACACTTATAATATCATCACTTATATAAATTCAGAACAAAAACCTTGGAAGTATTTGTAGTTTTATCAAAATCATGTTTTAAAGAAATCACATGGCTGCCATTTTGTCCTGGCTGTGACGTCAAATGGTTGTCTGTCTGCCCTCTGGTGGTTGTCAAGGTAACAGGGAACTAAGCAACATGAATTCAACCGTTAAAACCTTTCAGTTTGAGCTGGAGTTTGGCCAAATACAAAACGATTATGTGGAATTTTGTAAAACTGAAGATAATCAAGAGGAAGAGGCCAGAACTGGACACTGTCAGTGGTGTTTTTGTTTCAACTGTTCACCGATCGAACCACAGGAGTAACCATGGCAACAACCAAAAGCAACCATTTGATGTCATCAACCCAGAATGCACAATATGGCGACACCCAGTAGCTCAAAACAATGCAGATTTTATAAACATAGTAAGCAGTTTTATATTAGTTTGTAGTTTATTTGAACAAACATGAGATGTACTTGCATTTTAGCCATATTTGTCATTATAGTCAGGGTTCACTTTAAGGAAAAAAAAGTTAATATAGACAAACTAACAAAATCAAACAAAATCAAAAACTGTGGCTGCAAAATCGAAAACTGAATCGAATCGTGACTTAAATGAATCGCCCCATCCCTAGAACGCAACCTGTTCATACACGTTTTTCTGTGTCGATGAAGTAATCATCCATAAGTATACACTCGACTGTCATTGGTTAAAAGCTACTGTCCATCACGTAAATAGGTGTTCCAAAGGAAGTGCTGTTGTAGACCTGCTAGCCCTACTTAAATACTGGTTTTAGTCCTGCTTTAGTCCTGCTTTAGTCCTGCTTTAGTCCTGTTTTAGTCCTGTTTTAGTCCTGTTTTAGTCCTGTTTTAGTCCTGTTTAGTCCTGTTTAAGTCCTGTTTTTGTCCTAGTTTAGTCAGGCTTTAGTCCTGTTTTAGTCCTGTTTTTGTCCTGTTTTAGTCCTGTTTTAGTCCTGTTTAAGTCCTGTTTTAGTCCTGTTTTAGTCCTGTTTTGGTCCTGCTATAGTCCTGTTTTAGTCCCAGTTTAGTCCTGTTTTAGTCCTGTTTTAGTCCTGCTTCAGTCCCGTTTTAGTCCTGTTTTAGTCCTGCTTCAGTCCTGCTTTAGTCCTGCTTTAGTCCCGTTTTAGTCCTGCTTTAGTCCTGCTTTAGTCCAGTTTTAGTCCTGCTTTAGTCCTGTTTTAGTCCTGCTTTAGTCCAGTTTTAGTCCTGCTTTAGTCCTGTTTTAGTCCTGTTTTAGTCCTGCTTTAGTCCTGCTATAGTCCTGCTTTAGTCTGCTTTAGTCCTGTTTTAGTCCTGCTTTAGTCCTGTTTTAGTCCTGTTTTAGTCCTGCTTTAGTCCAGTTTTAGTCCTGCTTTAGTCTTGTTTTAGTCCTGTTTTAGTCCTGGTTTTAGTCCGGCAGTAGTTCTGTGTTATAGTCTTGTTAGTTTTTGTGTTTAGTGGTTGTGTTTTGTGTGGTTGCTCACTGAAGAGGAGGCGTGTGGATCTGAACAGCTGAGTAATTCTGTTGCATAATTCAGATCCATTATTCATCTACTGTCAGAAGGACCCAACATGACACGAGCAGGACTCGACTGGGACTAAACCAGGACCAAACCAGGACTGAACTAAAACTAAACCAGGACTAAACTAAAACTAAACCAGGACTGAACCAGGAAAACATGAGCTAATGCAAAGTCCAAGCTGTAACAAAGTGGAAGGCAGCTCAAATGAAAAATGTTTTAGTGCAGTTTTTGTTGAAATACAAGATTTTATTGACTTTAGTCACCGGCAAAAATGTGTTAAACATCATCCAGCCTCATGACATCATCAAATAGTAGAACGTCAGCTAGCCTTTCTGTCGCTAAATGTGTTTATTGCAGAGCATCTTTAATGATTTTATTTTGAAAAATGCTTGTATTGAACAGGTGTCGAGGTTCTGCAGGAGGTGACATTACAGCGTTCTAAATGTGAGCAGTGAGTGGTAAGAAATACAGAGACTCAATGGAGACTAATAAAGTTAAAATAGGGAAAAGAAGCTAAATGTGAGAAAAAATCAACCCACAACAGCTCTGCAGAACACTGGGTTTGTAACTGACATGTAAAAGCACAAAAGCAGGTTAACAGTGTAGTGTTGTAGTCGATTAATCGTTTAGTCGTTTAATCGGTCAGTGGAGTCTTAGTCGACCCATTAGACCCTGTAGATTATATGGTGTTATTATTATGGCGACATAAAAGTAGTGAATTAGCTGAAGATTCGCTGATGAAGATATAAATTGTAGTTCTGCGTTAAAATGTGAAGGTTCCCACGCGTCCTGGAAAACCTGGAAAATCTGGAAAATGATTAGCCCATTTTCCAGTCATGGAAAACACATGAAAAATGAAAAAAACAGCCAAATGTCATGGAAAAAAATGTTTTTCTGGAAAATTATTGGGTCCAATAATTAAATGTATAACAGTGCGCAAACAAATGAACCAGATTTTTGCAATGTACAAACATAGTAGTAAAAAAAAATAAATAAATGCCTTTGTACTCATGTAAAACTGCTAAAAACATAGGATTTGCAAACCCGGACTGCAAAAAACTTACATCCAAAATCTAGACCCCCTCACATCTCATTTACCGTTTTTTCACTTGGCTGTTTATCCAAATGTTTTAATTGGTGCCATACATTTTTACAAAAGAGGCTCAACAGTATTTTGATTTTAGTTAACAGCCTGAGGTAAAAAGTGTCAAAAACCATGATTTTTTTCTTGACTTTGTTTTCCAAAATCTTAGGGGAAGGACCCCCAGACCTCCCGCTCATGTTTTTCTCCATACACCACTGCGAAAATACTGTAACTGTGATGCTCATGAAACACCAAAAAGGGACTGTTAAAGTGAACCGCAGCTTTGCAAATTGTTCCTGCCTGACAAGATCAAATTTTGATTGAGAACCGGCCATACGACTGTGTTATGCTTTGATTGTCATAAATGTGGACTATTGTCACAAACTTGGCAAAACAGGCTAAATGTTGATGATGTTGATGTCGTCGTGATTATATAAAATCCTTGTTGCGAATGTCCTGGAAATGTTCTTGGGATGTGAGTGGGAACCCTGAATGTCATATCATCCCCAACTGTTGCTAGTAAACAAGTTAGTGAAGAATTACACTGTTGCCACGACAACAGAAAACGATGGTTAGTTTGCATTTTGCCACATAAAAATTAATTTGTGTAAAACAAAAACTCCAGGGATGAAAATACAAATACAAAGTACATTTTCTCCAGTGTGTTGTTCACAAGTTTGCCACAGTCAGAATGTCCAGAATGTTTTATGTGCAGAACCTCTTCAGTAGTTTTAGTAATAATCACATTTGTTTTTGTGACAGACTGATTTAGCAGCAGCAGCAGCAGAATATAGAGCACACTTCTAATAAGACATTCAACTTGTTCACTGACCTCATTTTACTGTCTCTGCATCACTGCTCCTCCGACTCTGCTCCTGTCTCTGCTCCTGTCTAGGCCTGGGCGATATTGACAAAAATTAATACCTCCATATTTTTGGACAAATCTCAATAAAGATACTTGGTCGATATTCGGTCAGTTCAACATAAATGTGTTAAAATCTGTCTTCAAATGAGTTACACTAGGAAAAACAACAACCTTAAATATTCTTAAAAGTTTAAAATGGACTGAATGACGTCGTGTTTAATGTGATTTTTCAGGTTTGACTGTCTTAAATAAAGTAGAACAAGTACATTGATTTATTATTTTTGTTTCACTTTAGTGTGTAGTTTTCTTCAAGTAAAATGAGATTATGTATGTTACCAGGGACGTAGCACAAAATTCTGGGCCCCAGGTACAAATTTTGTTGATGGCCCCTAAAACATAATCTTGTGTTTTAAATATTGAGTCCACTCTCATTATTTTTCTAATCATTAAGGTTTTATTTTTTTCTAGAATAGTCATATACAGCCTATTGATTGGCTTCAGTAAATCAATACCTTTCAACATTTCTATCGCCATAACCAACTAGAAAAAATGACGTTTATGTGTGTGTTATGTGTGCGTCAAAGACAAAAGACAAGGATAAAATAGAATGTGTTTTAAACGCACTCTTTTACATTTCAACTTATTGTTTTGAGCTATAAACTTGACTAAATTACGCCAAAAATTTACTGAGAAAATACTTGACATTTTGACAAATCAAAATGTTGCTGGATTGAGATGTAGTGATCTTTATTTAGCAATTTTCTTTGAGTCAATTTAAAGATGAACATCCTAACGTCACAAATAATTACATTTAGAAGAACAATATTTATCACACAAGCAACAATGACCTGCTTTTGGGGGGCCCCTCCTGCCCTGGGCCCTGGGGAGACTAGTACCATTTACCCCCCCAGTCCGACACCCTGTATGTTACGCTAAAACATGTTCAATACTACTAATTCTAGGCACACATACCTTGTTTTCTATTCCATTTTTTTTCTAGCGTGTTTAATTATCAGACCAATTTTTGTCAAACGAATCAAAAAGTGCTCCTGTCTCTGCTTCTGTCACTTTTTGTTAAACATTTTGTCCTGTTTCTCACTAGTTACTTGGTTTAAAAAAAAAAAGTCAGATTTTGCGCTGTGACATTTTGGAATAAATAAAGAATTTTTACAAATCAAATGCATTTTAACAACAGTTTTCTTTATTAAACTTCACCCTGAGTAATATAAATCGCATTTTTCTTCAACAAGTCAGTCACTGCGGTTACATGATGAGGGAAATCAGACTAGGCTAAAAAAACGGA
Organism: Mugilogobius chulae; assembly: GCA_038363315.1. Lineage (NCBI taxonomy): Eukaryota > Metazoa > Chordata > Actinopteri > Gobiiformes > Gobiidae > Mugilogobius > Mugilogobius chulae. Next base: position 141,587 of record JBBPFD010000223.1, on the reverse strand, counting down.
CTCTATTTGGTTTTCCCCTCAAACCGGTTGGACCAGTTTTGTTCCTGTTTACGTGTGAGAAAGTAAACCGATTACCCTGAAGAGACTGTCCTGTTGTGTCAGATTCACTACTGCATGATTGAGGCTGTAATTTGTTGAATTACTTATTTTTATTAACTGTTTGTAATACTGTTTGGTACATGACACCGTTTTTTTCTGGAACATGTAGGTCTGTTTTAAACATTTAGAACAGTGTTAAACGTGGAGTTAAATGTAAGATTGTGTGTGTCACTTTGTGCAAGGCACTTTATAGTTTTAAAATTCTTAATTTATTGTTGGAATGTGCAGTGGTCAGAGGTTGTGAGCTGCTCAGTTACATTTGTCCAGCTGCAGACTGATTGTCTGTTTACATGAGTCTGAAATCAGACTACAATCGGTCGGGACCACGTGCGCCAACTGGTTTTCCGAAAACCGGTTTATGGCTCTTCAATAGGTCTGCCCGGGTTTACATGCACTTTGGAAAACTGGTTTAAATGAGACTAGGCTAGTTATCCGGTTTCCTGGCCTCCATGTAAACGCCCTGAGTGTGTGAATCAATTGGATGTTTTATTTAAGGAAATGTCTTTTCTCTAAACAAGCCACACAATTGTAGAACAAAAATAATTCTGTAAAATATAGTAAATACATCTGCCACGATAACATTACTGTACCACTAAATAACAGTATTTGGAACCTTGATCTGACTTAAGTACTTTTTGCACGGAGTAATCTTTACCTCGGGACGTCTGTAAACTTTAAATTAGCCCACAATGTCTGAGTTTTTTACAGCTTTCACACAGACATATTCGACGTCTGTAATTTTCTTGTTTTTACGAACTTCCTCGAACGGCGACAGACGATTTATGACAACAGTCTTTTACTTCATTCATGACATCACGTTTCTTGTGTTTTCGGTTTGTTTAACGAGAATCAGCTAAACTTACCTGAACTGCAGCAGCGTAAAAGTAGCTCCTCGTCACGTTGTGGAGTTCGTCGATCAAAATCACATCCACAACATCAGATTTCTTATGAAACAGCCGAAGAATCTCTCTTTTAATCCATTTACACTGATTAAATCCAAACATCCAAACTTTTCCTCAAACATCTTCTCGATCTTCCGTTGCTACGACAATGAGGTAGGGTTGTCAAATAAATCGATTCCCCGATATTAATCGATACTAAAACCGATATCAATACTCGTTTGAATAAGGTATCGATATTTTAAGTCCCGCCCCTTCCCCCTCTCATACGCTAAGCCCCGCCCTTCTTCTTCACTGGAGATGGAAATGATGACACTATCAAATACTGTATATATAACCTATATACTACATAAACAGCAAATGTGTCTGATAATAGAACAAAGCCCAGTCTTAATGTAAAGGTTCATGAATCAATTAATAATAAGCATAATATATTAAAAATACTAATATTTTAAAATATCAAAAGAAAAACATAAATAAAAAAAATAATAAAAAAATAAAAATACTATCATAAGAAAAGAAAAATTTAAGTTGGCTCCGTGGTATCGAAATCGGTATCAAGTATCGAGTATCGAATCAAGTTTTTACTTTTAGTATCGTGACAACACTACAATGAGGTTGTTGTACTTCCGGTTCATGGACTTTTAATCGTAGTTTGATACATCTTTAGCGTTTTAATCGTTGAAAAAATCTACAATTTCATTTGAATATGATCCGTAAATAATAAATAATAATAAAAATTGTTCAAATCTGACGGTAAAATAAGCCGCAGAGTCATTATTAATTCATTTATAAACCGTTCACGGATTGAAAACACAGACAGACACATTCACACAGAATCACATGAGGACAAAAGAGTTTGGAGAATTACAGGAGGAAACTTTACAGACATTTTACAGACATGATGATTCGTACAAGAGTAGAAACTCCGTGAGGCTGTGCGAATAGAATCATCACTTTCTTGTTTCCACGGAGATACAAAAGCTTACTTCAACATTTGTCCCTCTTTTATCCTAACATTATATAACTCTGGAGACATTTTTTATATTCTGTCTAAATGTAAGAATCTGTTGTTTAAATGAATCTAAATTTGTGTTTGATTATTTTTGTGATTGTTGTTTTTTCCGTCCAGAACTGGCACAAAGGCTGTTTCCACTGTGAAGTTTGCAAAATGACCCTGAACATGAAGACTACAAAGGCTACGACAAGAAGCCCTACTGCAGCGCGTGAGTCAGATGCCCTCCCACACGTGTTTGAGTTGTGTCAGTGCTTTTGTGGAGGTCAGTCTGCAGAGTCATGGATCTGTAATCTTCTATGTGTGACTGTAAAGCCCCTCAGCAAAGACCACCAGTGTTTTAGACCTGCTTTAGTCCAGTTTTAGTCCTGCTTTAGTCCAGTTTTAGTCTCTTTTAGACCTGCTTTAGTCCTGTTTTAGTCCTCTTTTAGTCCTGCTTTAGTCCTGTTTTAGTCTCTTTTAGCCCTGTTTTAGTCCTGTTTTAGTCCTCTTTTAGTCCTGTTTTAGCCCAGTTTTTTTTCCTGATTGGTCCTGCTTTAGTCCTGTTTTAGTCCTGTTTTAGTCCTGTTTTATCCCAGGTTTTGTCTCGATTTTAGTCCCCTTTTTTCCTAATTTGGTCTGCTTTAGTCCTGATTGAGTCCTATTTTTAGTCTTGTTTTAGACCTGCTTTAGTCATTTTAGTCCTTGTTTTTGTCCAGTTTAAGCCCTGTTTTTAGCCCTGTTTTAACCTTGCCTATTCCTGTTTTAGTGCTGCTTTAGCCCTGCTCTAGCCCTGTTTTATCCCTGTTTTAGTCCTGGTTTTAGTCCTGTTTTAGCCCTGTTTTAGCCTGGTCTAGTCCTGTTTTAGTCCCATTTTATCCCTGTTTAGTCCTGCTTTAGCCCTGTTATTAGGTCTGTTTTGGTCCTGTGTTAGTCCTGTTTTATCCCTGTGTTAGTCCTGTTTATCCCTGTTTTATCCCTGTGTTAGTCCTGTTTTAGTTCTGTTTTATCCCTGTGTTAGTCCTGTTTTAGCCCTGTTTTAGTCCTGTTTTAGCCCTGTTATTAGGTCTGTTTTAGTCCTGTTTTAGCCCCGTTTTAGCCCTGGTCTAGTCCCTGTTTTAGTCCCGTTTTATCCCTGTTTTATCCCTGTGTTAGTCCTGGTTTAGCCCTGCTTTAGTCCTGGTCTAGTCTTTAGCTCTGCTTGGTCTCAGATGCTTTCCAGTTGAGTTCTTGCTGATGTATTATTCCATTGAAATGAATCTTGCAGCCTCATTCACAGCTCTCTGAAGCAGGAAGTGCGTTTGTGTGTGTCTCTGTTGTGTGTGCTGCTGTTCTCTTTGTATCGGTTTTGGTTCCTGTCCCAGAATGCTTGCTCTTACATAACACAGTCGACTCCATTAGGCTTCTCCTCTGAGTTGGGCTGCACAATATTGTAAACGTACAATGTGTCTGTTAGTTTTATATCATCACAATTATTTCAGACAAAGGACTGATGGCCAATATCAAGCTTATATTTCTTTATTTTTTATGTTATTTAAGCACTTTGGTTTATTCTGTACAAAGAAATATTGTAATTCAGTAATTCATTTAACATTAGTAAAGCAAAAATAAACACAGTCCTGTATTGAAACTTTTGGCTGACATGAATATTAAACTGACACTGAGAGAAAAGTCTAATTCAGTGGATCTTAACTTTTGTAGTCCCAAGCCTTTGTCTGGGGCTCAGAGTGGAGTTTGAGGTAATAATTGGGTTTCTTGTGGTTTGTTCACAATTTTCACCTCTGTATTTTCTTGTTGTTATTGTATTTATGCTCAAATCCTCAACAGTGATTCTACAAATAAGAATTTTACATCCTCCTGTGCCCTCTGGAGAAAACTGTACTCATAATCTCCTCAATATGTCACGTATCAAATCTGCCAAAGAGTTATTTTGAATCATGCAGACAAAAATACAGTACACTGACATTTATTTAATCCACATCATGGTAGAAATTGTCTAAAGTAAATGTGATTATGTAGAAAACAAATGCAGAGGAATTGTATTTTTTTAAACTGCTCTTTATGTTGGATACAAGTGTCCTACAAATAAGTTCTTTTTAGCTCAGTAGATTCAGCCTTAAAGCTGCAGTCCAGGTTCAGAAGTGTAAATCATGAGTTTAAAGTGTCCATGACAGGTTGAACTACAAAGACATAGTTAAGATCAATATATTTAAGGTTTTACTCAACATTTTACAAATTTCATTCCAGTTTGGCCGTTTTTTTGCATTTAAAATTACTTCCTGTTCATCCATTATGACATCACACTAGGTAGTTGCCTAGCGACCATGTAATGAATTGAGCCAAAACTCTCTTTAAATGTAAATCTTTTTTTTTTTTACTTGAGCCATAAAAATATAGCCAGGCTAACGCCACCTAGTGCCTCCGCTCATTTCATTCACTCCAGCAACTAGGCCAGGATTTCAGCGTTTGTTTATGCTTGAATCCGATTGAAAAATAATCGCCCAATCAGCGAACAGCAAACAGCGGTTACGTCAAATCCAAGCGTCTGTTTGTAGTTCCACAAGTTTGCCGTTAAATATTAATGTACCTGTATCCTTGCCTGGAAGTCCAGAATGATGTATCTCTGTGTTTTTTACACAGAAGAAATATCAGTCTGGTCGCCCCGAGGGCGTTCCCTCGAAATCCAGATCGTACCGTGCAATGAAAATCGTTTGTTTCAGTCACGTGGCTAAACAACGTCCCTGCTGTGCACAGCGCGTTTGGATCTAATCAGCGCGGCGGAAGGATAAACAACATGGCGCACCGGAAAACCGAGAGTTTGTTCCATTCACCGGTAAATGCCGTTTTAATTTACCAAAAAGACATCGTGTCAATAGTCGTGTTCACGATGGTCAAGGCAGTGCAGTCGGCTCGAGCAGGTAAGGGGACCGCCCTTACCGGCAGATGACAGCGCGAGAGAAATCCCAACAGCTCACGCACTAGAAGCCTTTATGCTCTTCTCTGATTGGTTCCCTCCGCTGTATGTTAGGTGAACTTTGCTCCGCCCTAGAAATCCAGTTGACTCGAGGGTGACCAGACTCATCCGCTGGTGCAGCGGTGAGGCTGGGTTCCCCAGACAACCTGTATCCATAAATTAGCATCCCAGAAACCACAGACATGTCTATCATCACATTTACACACAGCTAATAAACCGTTTGCAAACCCGACTGTACACAGCCATGTCAACACCTACAAAAAAAGAAAATACTCATACTCCGTTTAGTAATAAAAATGAAGAATAACTGCTTATGTAACCGCTAATCGGAATATTCTGATGTAAAAGAAATATTCAGGACTCCTCACTGATGTGCTCCTAGCTTCGACTATACACAAACTGTAGAAAGAAACAAGGAAAACATGTGCATAGAGAGACAACACCGGGTCACTTATAAGGGTTTGTTTTCGTGTGTAAACACTGAACAGATTATAACGCTATGAAAGCACAAAAGACTAACAAACTCTGTGTATTTCTGGCTCCTTATGTAGGCTGTTTGTGGTTTACTTTCTCCGAAGATGTGGCAACAACTAGGGATGCACCGATCCAGCTTTTTTAGTTCCGATATCGATCCCGATATTTGGCTTTAACTATCTGCCGATACTCGATATCAACCGATACCAGTGAAAGGACTGAAATTGCTTCTTTTCTTATAAAACTTAATACATTGGCCATATTGTGTTATTTAACTGATGTTTATAGTACAAGTCACAACTTAACAACTTAATCTGAATAAAATGCCCAGTATTATGAAACGTTATGGATCAACACCAGCCTGTAAAATAGTCTCATTATGTCCAAAACTATGATATCGGCTGAACCGATATCATGGAGCCAATACCCGATCCAGCAAAATGCCTGGATCGGCGCTGATATCCGATCCAGGTATCGGATCGGTGCATCCCTAGCAACAACAAACCGTTTAATCTGTTCAAGTGTTTGTGTCTTTTGGTCAAAGCACCTTTCATTCTAAAAAGTTAAACAGCAAAACAGTGCTCAGCACTTTCTTACCTCCTTTGTACTGTAGAGGAGGAGACACGCAAAGCAACTCTTCCAAATTCTCGCTGGGTGTTGAAGATCCTGTATAATCCATTAAAATCTGTGTGTTCAGAAGAAAAGAAAGTTCACAACAAGTATCATTCCACCATGAACGTGCAGGACGGCTGTCTGCGCCCGGGTTAAAGCTGTCCTCTTCATGTTTGTGTCAGGCTCTCCGTGTTTTCGTCTAGCGCTTTGTGTCCGTCGGCTTCTGCACATATGCTGCCTCTCCTCGATCCCTCACACGGGCCGAAAACTGCAAATGTATTCTGTCTGCAGACCTGTACCGCTGAGCTTGGGCCGTAGAGTGTCTCAGTATCTGTCTGCAGACCTGTACCGGCTGAGCTTGGGGCCGTAGAGTGTCTCAGTATCTGTCTGCAGACCTGTACCGCTGAGCTTGGGCCGTAGAGTGTCTCAGTATCTGTCTGCAGACTGTACCGGCTGAGCTTGGGCCGTAGAGTGTCTCAGTATCTGTCTGCAGACCTGTACCGCTGAGCTTCGGCGTAAGAGTGTCTGTCAGTATCTGTTCTGCAGACCGTACCGGCTGAGCTTTGGGGCTGTGAGTGTCTCAGTATCTGTCTGCAGACCTGTACCTCTGAGCGTTGGGGCCGGCGTAGAGTGTATCTCATATCTGGTTCTGCAGATCCGTGTACTCTGAAGCTTGGGCCGTAGAGTGTCCCTCAAGTATCTGTCCTGCCAT
>JBBPFD010000223.1:70210-126805 GCA_038363315.1 Mugilogobius chulae | reverse complement strand
TTAGTTTCAGCCTTAAAGCTGCAGTCCAGAGTTTAAGTCTCCTGATACGCCTCGCTGTCTTGAGACACATATTGCCAATGAGTTTGTCACAATATATCCAGATATCGATACAGTCAGCCCTAATTTGAACTATCGTCTGAATATTGTAATCGGGATATGTCAAAAATTGCAGAGATATTCATTTTTGTCATTATATTGCCCAGCCCTAACTCCAGTTTGATATGAACAGAATCAAACATTTTCATTGCAAATAACTCAGTTTGTGCCAAACACATCTTTAGTTTCTGATGTCAGTGCTTTTGCAGAGCAGATCTTCTTCTGCCGTACAGTTTGTGTGTGTTGTACACTTGTGTGTGTGTGTGTGTGGGAGGCAGTGAGTGGGACGAGAGGCAGAGGCCAATCAGAGCTGCAGGCTGCTCCTCAAACTCACACCAGGACTGAAGACCGGCTCCAGTCAGGCTTTAGTGCTGGTTTAGTCCTGCTTTAGACCTGGTTTAGTCCTGCTTTAGACCTGGTTTAGTCCTGCTTTAGACCTGGTTTAGTCCTGCTTTAGACCTGGTTTAGACCTGCTTTAGACCTGGTTTAGTCCTGCTTTAGACCTGGTTTAGTCCTGCTTTAGTCCTGTTTTAGTCCTGTTTTAGTCCTGCATCGGTCCTTCTCTCCTCTGTCAGTTGTTGATGCAGACAGTCAGGTATTATGTTGTTGTTTGTAAAGAATTGATGGCACTTTTTGCAGCCTTTGAGATTTGCTAATTGTGTCTTGTATTGTGATTATATTGTGCAGCCCCAGCCTGTGTCCAGAGTCAGATTATAACATCCTTATTTTGTTTTTTAAGTGAGTGTCTAGTGTGACTGATTAAAACACAACTCTAGCTTCTGATTCTAAATGTAAAACCTGCTGAGAGTCGAACAGGAAGTGTGTCATGTCTGCTCCGTTTAACCTTTTCACATTTTCATTTGTGTATCGCCTTTTTGACATTTCAAACAATGGAGGAGCCACACAATTCCTGGAAAGTCCTTTTGAATCAGAACGCTCCGGGACAATGGGCCGTGTTTAGTCCAGACCTGATCCTAGGCTGGTCTCTGTGGGGCCAAAACCAGGACCAGGACTTTCTCTCTTCACAGTCACACAAAAAGTCCAACAGCAAAAACTACAAAACTGATCATTTCAACATGTGCATTTGACCGGCTGCAGCTCATTTGTACACGACTTATTCAACCTGAAAGTATTTATATTTACTCAGAGAAATGGTCTGTTTCTTATGAGACACATTCAGAGCTTTTCTTGAACGTTACCCCACATATTTGCTTTAGGTCTTAATTTACTTAGTCTTACTTTTAGTTGACACACATGCTGTAATTCTTGATTTATTTATATTTGTTTTTTGTTTTTCAGACATTATCCAAAGACGTCCTTCACCATCGTCACAGACACTCCAGAGAACCTCCCGACTCAAACAGCAGAGTGAGCTACAGAGTCAGGTATGTCTTCACTTGTGTTAGCAGCAGCAGCAGCTTATTTCTTCTATTCAGACGACTTTGGACATGTTTCGGCTGCTAGTCCTCTTCAGAAGTGCCTCTGTGGTGAAGTGTTGTGTATCTGATGCTGTTGCTTCTGGAGATGTGTTGAACCTAACGTCTCCTTTGACTGGGAGGCGAGTTCGGTTCAGGACATGTGCGAGTTTCTTGTGAAGTGCTTTGAACACCAGCTCCAGTCCACTGCAGTCCGTGTTTGCCCAAAGCCGCGCCGCCGATTCACGTGAATTTCCGTGAAAATGCTCCTATTATGACTTGAAAGTCGCATCAGACCGCTGCGATCTGCAGAAAAAACAGACTCTCTACAGATTCTTTCTGCACACTCGTGCGACTCTCAGACTACCCAAGTTGTTGTTTGAAATAAATACTTTTTTTCTGTTTTTATGACTGCAGTGCAAAGCTTAGTTTTGTTTGCTAATGGCAGTTGGAGAATTGTGACACTTGCACTGCTCTGATGTCTGTGTACAAGGGCACATTGGTTTTAAGCACTTTCTCAGTCTTTTGTGACTCGCACGCGTCATGATCCTTATTGAACTCACACTCAGTGTACGCCTAGGTCACTGGAACTGATCACACCTCCAGATTCACTGGCTCAAGGAAGCTCAAACAACATCAACAGTGATAAAGGTTCCTCCTTTCACTCTCCTGTAAATAAACATCACGTCACAATAGAGACCAGTGAGACATCTGAACAGGGCTCGTATCCAGCAGCTGAAACATGTTAAAAGGTAAGTTGTCTGAACAGAAGAGACTGCTGGGTTTCACCTTCTACAATTCCAGGCAGTTATAGACCAGGTTTGGGGCAGGAGGCAGCCATGAAATAGTTAAAAAAATATTTACAAAGTGGTGATTACTTGAGTGATTAGGCCCATTAACCTTTTGTATTACAAAAATAAACTTCATTTCAACCAATGCTCATTTTAACTGCCCCCAAAGTGAATAATTTTGACCTGTAGAATGAGCTACTGCTGCTCATACAGAGCCAGGTCTGAACCAGGCCTAAACCAGGTCTGAACCAGGTCTGAACCAGGTCTGAACCAGGTCTAAACCAGGTCTGAACCAGGTCTGAACCAGGTCTGAGCCAGGACTAACCAGAACTGAACCAGGTCTAATCCAGGTCTAGGCCAGGAGCTCCCGTGTGCGTGTGATTTCCTGTGACAGTGACAGCTGTCCTCTCAGCGGGCTTCTGCTCCACAGCTCTGTCCTGCATCAAATCTGAGACACATTTGTTCTTATTTATAAATCCTGGCCCAAATGTGAACCTCTCTCTTAAGATCTGACCCAGACCGGTTCACCAAAAACACTGCTTCAGCTGGGTCTGTGTGAAAGTGAAGTGTGTTTCTAACTCATGTGACCCATAAAACATTTTATTAAGAAAGTCAATCTAACGCTGGGTTTACACTGACTCTGAGGTGGGTTCGGTTCAGGACACGTGTGGGTTTCTTGCAAAGTGCCTGTTACACGAGATGCTTCAACTGCTGTCCAGTTTCATCCAAAACCACGCTTGTAAATGGAACGCTGCACCAGACCGCTGCGCTCCGGGAAAAATCGACTTCATGCAGATTCTTTCCGCGGCTCCCACACTGGCATTTGCACTCCTCAGAAGTCCGTGTACATGGGCGCATTGGTTTGAACCACTTTCTAAGTTCTGCGGGACCCGTGTGTGTCCTGTACTTAACTTCACATTCAGTGTACAACCAGGGTCAATCATACCTGAATAGTTGTTTGAAATAAATAGTTTTCTGTTTTTATGACTACAGTGCAAAGCTTAGTTTGTTTGCTAACGGCAGTTGGAGAATTGTGACATTTTTACTGTTGCACAAGAAATAATTCACTCATACAGACTAAAAACATCCTATTTATGAAGGAAAAGGTAACAAGTTCAACTGTATTTGATCTAAAGTTGGGACAGTGACAGATATAAAAGACGCCTCACATGAACGTAACCTTTTACTTGGCGCTAGTTGTTTTGAAACATCTTTGGTCTTAGAGAAAGATTCAGATGAGTAAATCTCTTAGAGTAATAAATAATTGCTTGGTCAGGTCCTGAAAGGTCAGTACAACGCTGCCACAGAAGTTTACGAGGCGTGATCTGCTCTGACCCCATTCAAACAAACAACCTTTACTTCACTGTCACTGCACATGAGCCGTGATAAACAGAGTGTGTGTGGTGTGTGTGGAGCTCTGTGGCACTGTTAGAGCGTGGACAGTGTTCAAGAAAATACTCTGTTTATAAGCCGAATGTGAGTTCTATACACATTACTCTGAATATCTGAACATTAACTCTGGGTTTGACTGACTTGGGAGGAGACTATGGTATCCCCACATAGTCTAATTTTTACCACCTGAGTCTAAAAGCTGAGCAGTTAAACAGCATTACATTTCTACAAACGATTCAACACTTCCTCATATTAATAATCCAGACTGAGTTCTGACTGTTTTTAGTGAGCTGACTGTTGTTGTGTCTTGTTTCAGGTGAAATACAAGAAAGACTTTGAGGAGAGTAAAGGGCGTGGCTTCAGCATGGTGACGGACACACCGGAGCTGCAGCGGCTCAGGAGGACACAGGACGTCATCAGTAATGTAGGAAAAACACTCTAAATACTATTACCGTGTGTGTGTGTGAGTGTGTGTGAGGTGCATTTAGTCTGAGGCTCAAACACAAACTGGCAAAACTTCAACACGGTGAGTAAAGTCTGTTCAGAGGTGTAACAATTCATTTTTTATCTAAACATATTTAGATATTTTCCCATTACAATTCAGAACATCAGTCGGTGCTCAACAAGAAGAAAATCTCAATGTTTTTTTACTAAATGAGTGTATAATAATGATGACAAATAGCTGCAAACATATCTGTCCTGACCAATCACATTACTCAAGTTGACCCTTTTAACTATGTCACATGATCACGTGGCTGCGCCGTGATGGAGGCAGAAGTACGTGTACGCAGCATTACAGGAGCACAAAACTGACACATTCTCACATATTGTCTTATTTTTTGGTAATAAAAACAATGGATGCTTCTAGTGCCTGTTCAGTACATTTGTCTTTTAGACGAAGCACAAAGCAAAGGATTTGGAAAAGCTCATGAATGCAGCTAATCCAGACCCTCTTCCTCTGGTATGTTTGCAGATTTAATAAAATGTACAAGTTTGCCTGACTTTACTCCTCATGATTTGTACCATTGTGCAGATTTAAAAGGTTTTCCGTCACTTGGCTGTAGATCTGTGAGGCTGGTGTTAGACACACATGATGCAGGCTGTGTAGGAGATTCATCACATTTTTTTTTAAATGCCATCATTTTTTTCTCGTTAGCATTGACTGACCTTTTTAAAGTCTTCACTGCAAACCTGTTACAACTTTCAGTTCTTTTGATTTATTGCTGCCACCCACTGGACTCTTCTGTCTTTATCAAAATGTAAAAGAAAAAGCTCCAGACTTAGACTTACAACCTCCTGCCTGTTAGTGCAGCGTGTTCCACAAGATACAGACATTTTACAATTAAAAAGCAATATAAGTAACTTAGAAACAGACAGGTTTTCGGCAATGTTTCCATGTTGTAAAGCACACAGCTAGAGCTTTTGCCTCCATCATGGAGAAGTGGGCATTTCCTCCAAGAGCCTGACCACACGTACAAAGGGTCAATACTTTCAGATTCCAGCTCTCTCTACCATTTTTACATCTATAGGACTGTAAACTCTGTATACTTGTTAGTTAAATTACATTTTCTGTGAAAGACGAGCTTCATGTCACTGTTGAGCTTCTTGTTGCTGTAGATTTTTATATTTGGTATTTAGGGTCTTACAGTGACCGATACTAATAATTAGATTTATTTTTTATATATGTTTAGCAAGGCTTACAAAATCTCAAATTCATGTTGGTAAAAAACAATGCATAATCTGAGAATTAGAATATATCAGGCTGAGTAGAGATGAGCCAGATGAGAGAGCACCATCAGAGGAGTCACAGGACAGTAGCCCCAGAGAGAAAAAAATTAAGTCAAGTTTATTTTTTATAGAACTGTTTCAAATCAAATGAAACCGCACAAAAAATGAATTGTTACATCCATACTGAGTTATATCTGATTGATTATTATTTTTTAAACTCATGACTATGTTCTCTTTTTGTCTCTGAGATTTGAGAACGCTGCTTTCTGGACTCCTGATCAGGTACGACACAGACACACACATTCATCTTCATACACAGTCACATATTTGAACTTTCTCAGGCTTTTCTGGACAAATCATTTCACTTCTGTTTATATTATTTTGTTTGTTGTTATCAGTTTTTGTTTCTTTTGATAGTCCCAGTATTCACAGCGGCAACGAACCATCAACCAAGTCTAAAAATCTACAATCTGACAGTTCAACAGTAAAATTCTGACCTATTTTCAGCTCTATTTTAAGGCCGGCGCTCAGTGGACGCATCACGGCTCTTAAAAAGGTTTAGACTGGTGTGTTTGGGCGTTTTAAAGCTGAGTTTGATCTGCAGATTACTGATAAAGTGAGAGGAGAAAAGGCCTTTGGTTTAAGCCGGTTATGAGCGAGTTCTTAGGAGAAATAAAGACGAGGCGGTGCTTTCTCTCGTTCTCTGCTTAAATCAAAAGTGTCTTGATAATAATGCAAATACTTAAAAACCAAAATTCTCCTTTAGAATTAGAATTTTAAAAGCTGCCCATATCAGTAAAATGTAGATAAGTAGATAAAATAATCTCTTACATTGATCTGATTTAGAAAGAAAGATCTACAAAACTAAAACAGGACTAAAGCAGGACTAAAGAAGGACTAAAGCAGGACTAAAGCAGGACTAAAGCAGGACTAAAGCAGGACTAAAACAGGACTAAAGCAGGACTAAAGAAGGACTAAAGCAGGACTAAAGCAGGACTAAAACAGGACTAAACAGGACTAAAGCAGGACTAAAACAGGACTAAAACAGGACTAAAGCAGGACTAAAGCAGGACTAAAGCAGGACTAAAGCAGGACTAAAGCAGGACTAAAGCAGGACTAAAGCAGGACTAAAACAGGACTAAAGCAGGACTAAAGCAGGACTAAAGCAGGACTAAAGCAGGACTAAAACAGACTAAAACAGGACTAAAGCAGGACTAAAGCAGGACTAAAACAGGACTAAAGCAGGACTAAAGCAGGACTAAAACAGGACTAAAACAGGACTAACAGACTAAAACAGGACTAAAGCAGACTAAAAGCCAGGACTAAAGCAGGACTAAAAATGGGACTAAAAGCAGGACTAACAGTGGATTTACACTAAGTGCAACTTGGATGCGAGTCGTGACTCGCGAGTCACGCAGAACTTAAGAAAGTGCTTAAACCAATGCGTTATTTAACCGTGCTCCGACATGTCCGACTGCGAGTGCAGAGTCGCGCGACTCTGCGGAAAGAATCCGCATGAAGTCTATTTTGTCGGAGACCGCAGCGGTCTGGTGCGGCTTTCAATTCATTATACGACGTTCTCGCGGGAATCTACGTGACTCCACGTGGCTTTGACGAAACCGACCGCAGTTGACAGCATCTGGTGTAACAGGCACTTAGCAAGAAACCCGCACGTGTCCCGACCCGCACTCGCCTTGCAGTCTGTGTAAATCCAGCGTAAAGCAGAACTAAAACAGGACTAAACCAGGACTAAACCAGGACTAAAGCAGGACTAAACCAGGACTAAAGGACTAAAAACAGGACTAAACCAGGACTAAGCAGGACTAAAGTAAGACTAAACCAGGACTACATAGCATTAAACAGGACTAAAGCAGGACTAGTCCAGGTCCTGATTCGTGACTGTGCGATGTAAACAGACTCAGTGGGTTTGGCTGCGTCTGCGTCTCACAGAGAGTCTCCATCTGCTGCAGCACAACAACAACAGGAACCAGACCCGGGCTGTATGTGCAGTCTGATGTTACTCACTCTCATATGTATCAAAGTGGAATAAATGTCTTCTCTAGTTCATAAACAAGACACAATTCAATTAAAATGTTTTAGAATCATCTTAAAGGTTAACCTGTCCAGCCAGATGGTTAATCTCGCGATATTTGTGAATTCACAAACACAAGATAAACCATCTGGCCTTCCCGCCGTCCGATTGGTTTGGGAGTCTGAACCAGTGGTGTTTTGGCGGTGTTAAGAGGGCTGTTACCGCTGCCGCCGAGTCTAATTCAAGCTATGGCGGCTCTCGTGAATGTTTGTGTTTTTGATGCTTTTGATGCAGTTTTAGTAGAAATACAGAGTCATTTCTTTTTGAAAGAAGAGCAGTATGTATGACGCGTACTTGTAAGGTCGGCCCACACCCAATCAGCTCGAAGTATTTCACTAAACACCCCACCTTTTCTCGAACGCTTTCAGCGAGTCAAGTCCCAGATGGAGACTGTGAGAACTCAGATAGGAGTTCAACACAGATCCATCTGGCTTGAGCCAGGTTACTTAAAGGTGGTGTTGCTGTCTAAAAAACTGTCTAACTACTTCCTTACTCTCACAAATCCATCACACATCAACTGTTTAGACTGCAAATATGGCTTAAGAGTTTCTTTGACAGACAGCAAAGTGAAACTGCAAAGAACCACCCAAGCACAACCAATCAGAGCGCTGCTTTTGGCTGGAAATCAGAAATAAGATACTTTATTATTCAACTGAGACAGTACACAGAGGTCCTATTTTTTCAGAAAGTCCTGCTTCTAATGTATAACTTAAGGCAAAGTTAACAAAATTACAACAATAAAGCTAAGTACAGCGGTTTTAAAGTTCATATTTGACTAAAATTCAACAGTTGTGCAAATACTTCTACACATTTCCTGCTCATGTTCAACCAGAAAGTAACATTATAAACATCAGCAAACTTGTCAAAATGAGGGAAAACAGGCAGATTGTTTAGTAAAATCTTAATTATAATCATTGTCTTGAAAATTCAATAGAATATACTATGGAGGTACATTTGTTTTAGTTCTGCGTTGTAGTTTTTTCCATTTTGATGCCAGTCCGATGACTCTTCTTTGGCACGTGGAGCAGAGAGCCAAGGGCACCGGGTCGATAAGAACTGAAGAGGGTCTAAATGTGGACTCGACCCAGATAAGACCCAGGACTGTACAGGTCAGGACTGAATCAAAGACTAAACCAGCCGCCTGACCAGAGACAGCGAGACTCAAGACTAAACGTCAATAAAGGATTCTAATAGAGGTAAGTCACTGTTTTATTGTATTTTTACAAACTAGGAATTCTGATAATCGAAAAAGTCTAGAGTAGGGCTATTCTACTATGTTTTTTATTTGATGGCCAGATTAACAACCACCACATTAACAAACAAACAGAAAAATAAAAAATACATAAGACTTTGCCACAATTACTATAGATTTATATTGCTTGTTCATTCAAAACAAAATGCGACCAAGACAAAACTTTCACCAGGTTTGAACAAAGACAAACTCAGGTTAAAACTCGGTCTGAAGCAGAATTAAACAAGGGCAAAGCCAGGCACAAACAGGTTTTAAGTCAGGGCTATTCAGCTTTTGTTTCTCGAAGGCCAGATTTCGAGTCTGGGCCAGAGTTGTAATCAGCGCCTCCACTTTAAGCACAAAGTATCATTAGATTCTATTATTACATACTGTAAAATTTCAAAGATTTTGAGGGAAAATTAAATTATATTGACTTTATCAACATTTATCATTTGTTCACTGAATAAAAACTAATGTGGGCAAGGTTAGACACTGACCCGGTCTGAACAAAGATTTAACCAGGTCTAAACCAGGTCTAAACCAGGACTAAGCAACGTCTAAAAGCCAAAATAAACAAAGACTAAGGCAAGCACACACCAGGTCTTAAAGGTGGGGTAGCTGATTTTCACACTACAAATACAATTTAGGTTTTTAATCTGACAATTGCTCTCTTAAATCCCTGACACCTGGTTAATATTAACATGTATTTATTATTAGCTGCAAGTAAGGCTTAAAAAAACACTTTTTACAACTAATAAAGTGAAACTTGAGTTACCCACCCGGGCACAGCCAATCAGACACTGCATTGGCTCCTGATTTGAACTCAAATTCTTTATTATTCAGTTCAGACAGTCCTCAGTGGTCTAATTTTTTAACAAAGTCCTGCATTATCATATACGGAAGTCCAGAGCTGCCAGTGTGGAGTAAACATTTTTCCAGCTTTTCTCGTTATAACGACTTAATATTTACGTTCAAACGACATATTCTCGTTATTACGACTTTTTATTTACGTTCAAACGACTTTTTTTACGTTCAAACGAGAATATAATGTCGTTATAACGACTTTAAATTTACGTTAAAACGAAAATATATTCTCGTTCGAACGTCTTTTTATTTACGTTAAAACGAAAATATATTCTCGTTCGAACGACTTTTTTATGATAAACAGACTGCTCTTCCCATGATGCGCCACAATCTGGATGGCTCAGAGCCCTGTACTACGAAGCTGAACTGCTAGAGTTGGGGTTTAGCGAGGTCAGTTCTGGGTTAAACCTGGTCTAGTGGTCCTACGAAACTGGATCACTTCCTATCGGGGCAGATCTCTGGCAACATGCGGCAAACTCACCTGCTCCGGACCTCCGGACCAGAGTTCTGAATAAGTTAAAAAGACGAGGCGCTGGCCAATCAGTGACGATCGAGAATTTAGGCCTTTGCGAAGAGACGGGGGAGAGAGAGAGAGAGAGAGAGAGAGAGAGGAGAGAGAGAGAGAGAGAGAGGAAAGGGCAGCGGAGAAATGAGGAAAGACGAAAGTCGGCGTATTTTATATCAAAGCGATGCGCACGTATTTATAAAGAGGAGCCATGAGATCTTATATGTAGCAGTAACACTAGAATCCAGTTTAATCTGTGTGATGATTAATAAACGGAGCATCATTGGAAGGGCTGTCTATTTTTCATTAAAAGTCGTTTTAACGAGAATATATTGTCGTTTTAATGTAAATAAAAAGTCGTTCGAACGAGAATATATTTTCGTTTTAACGTAATAAAAAGTCGTTATAACGAGAATATTGTCGTTTGAACGTAAAAAAAAAGTCGTTTGAACGTGAATAAAAAGTCGTAATAACGAGAATATTGTCGTTTGAACGTAAATATAAAGTCGTTATAACGAGAAAAGCTGGAAAAATGTTTACTCCACACTGGCAGCTCTGGACTTCCGTAATCATAGACTTCTTAGTTGAAATCAGAAAGTTTGGTAATTTATAGCTAAAGTTAGCTACTCCAACTTTAAGTAGTGCTAACCTAAAATTTAAAAAGGAAATGAGAAAAAATATTAACTGTAATGTTTGGGAGATGGGCCTGATCTGGCCCCGGGCCTTATGTTGAATAGCTCTGTTTTAAGTAGTGCAAGCCCTAAAATGAAACCAGTAAATAAAACAAATAGATTTGATAAAGTTTGGAAGATCAGTCAGGGGCCAGATTTAAGTGTTTGGAGGACCTGATCAAAATATTAAATATTTCAAAACGTAGAAGATCCAAAGATTGGCTGGAGCAAAGCAGAATTACAAAAACATCATACAGAGTTCTAAAAGTGCATTTATGTTGATGATTTAACGAGTCCAGACGTCTGTGAACATGTCCTGAAAAGCCTGGGAGCTGGAGTTTGAATATTAATTCTGTTTCAGTCGTATCTTCTCAAGAGTTACTGCTCATGCTGTCAGAAACATCATCCTCAGATAGATTTTTGAACTGATTGATCTCACAGAAGCACTGACAGTATCAGCAGAGTGACTGTTGAGAGGACGTTTTGACCTTGTCATCTCGGCTCTCACAGACGTCCACAGCTCTGAGGACGTTAAACAGACACATGTGTTTAAGATTAAAGGTACAGTACAATACCTTCTAATATAGCAGCCTATCACAATTCTGTTTTCAGTGGTTGTTTTTAATGGGGTAGTTGATCAAAAGATTAGACAGGTCAAATCGTCAATTATTTGGTCGTGTTTGTAGATTCAAGAGCTCCACAATCTTCTGTCAGTAAAACATTTGGTTTGGAAATGTTTTACTGACTTTAGACTTTGGATGAAGACATTTTATTGTTTTCTGTGTTAATTGTCTGTAAAGTTTCTGAAAGCCATATTTATTTAGTTTATGAAAAGACTAAACAACATCAAACCAAAAATTGAGGTTGATCAATTCAGGGGAAAAAATGTGTAGATTTTTTAGATTAGCAAAATTACATCAGAGCTCTGTTTACGTGATCAGCTGATTCTGGAGGCCGGCTTTCTTTTCAAACAGATCACAGGCAAAACATCTTGGACTAAAAGCCTAGTTGAGTAAGTTGTCAGCGTAAGTCAAACTACTGTATTTCTTAATGTGTGGAGGGTTAAATATTATTTATGCCTCATAAAAAAGGTTGAATCTATAGAATCTGCATCAGAAAGTGGAAAACGTCTGGAACACAGCTTTTGTTGGTTTAAAGATGAAAAGACACTCGTCCTCATTGTTTTAATCATGTAAACCTCCTGTTTTAAAAACATTATTTCATTGTAGTGGCTCAGATGAGGTTTGATTTAGAAAAGTCTGATTATCTCTTTTTTTCCAAACTAGATTGATTCAAAAAAATTACTTTCAAAGGCCTATGCAGATGGAACGGATTAATGTAGAATAACAATTCTTTTTTAACCAAAAGTAGACACTTGTAGGTCTCATTTGATGGACAACATGTCATGATTCCAGTTGTACAAACCTTTTTGTGGAGCTGTGAATATTGTTTAAAACGAGCCTGGAAGGAAGGAGAGTCAAAGCAAGAATAATGCTGGCACTCATCTGGTGAACAAACTGTGGTCCAAATATCTAGTTTAAACTGTCATATGCATTATAAATACAGTTTTTCTTGTCATACAAAAAGCAAATCGGAAATATATTATTTTAGATAAGCAAAGTATTTATGCGCAAATACGTATTTATGTACATGCGCATGGATACACACATGCCTGAGTGCGACTACTTAGTTTTCTGTACGCAGAAATACTGTAAGTATGTAGAGAAGTGGGGCTAGTTGGTCGGGGAAAAAGTATAACCACGTTTTTCCTTCACTTCGATCGATCTTCAATTCCTATTGATTTTATTTGACTTTTTCAAAAACAAAATAAAAACAGCTTTTATGAACATAAACAAAACAGAAACTTTTAACAATCCATCATTACATTTATTAGATCAGTAATGCTCTTTCGATTCGAAGCCCACACCCAAGTGGTTGACAATCTGTTCTTGTCTTTGTTGTTGTTGTCTATGTCTATTGTATTGTCTAGTATGTCAATGTATTTGTCCACGTCTTACCATCTGGCCTCATGATATCAAATTCTAGATTAGAAGGTGAAAAAAGACCCTGTTTGTTGGCAGCTGACAATGAAACTGATCAGTAAAAACATTTGTATTTTCAGGTCAGACATGGAGCAAAACATAACTACTCGAGTTGAGATCAGAGAAGAGAAGACGGAGGTTGTGATGAAGACGTTTGAGAGACAGTCTGAAGATCTACTCTGCCAGGAATGTGTGAAGACAACGGAAGAGATGGAGACGACGGAGGGAATCATCTGCAGGGGCCAAAGGACTGAGGACCAGACACAGGAGAAGGAGAGGGAAAAACAAGGAGAGGCTAGTGTGAAAGAGGGGAGTGGAGAGAAGGATGGAGTGAGCAAGGACAGAGAAGAGAAAAGAGGAGAGATGGATGGAGAGGATGAGGAAACAGGAACTAAAAGAGGAGATGAGGATGAAGAGGAGAGCAGACCGACAGATGGACTGGAAAGTAGAGAAGAGGAGGGAGGTGAAGGAGAGGATGCTGAGACAGAAGAGGAGGAGGAGACAGAGGAACAGATCAAAGACGAGACAGAGGAGGAGTTTAAGGAACAGACAGACGACAGGCAGAGGAAGAAGAAGCTGACGGATGCCTGGGAAACCGAGGTGAGAAATTCATGAAAGTCACTGAAGTCTGTAAAGTCTTAGTATACTTTTTGTAGTCATTTATTTAAGCCTTTAAAATGTAATACACATTGGTGGTGCTAATAGAAAACACAGTTTAAGTGCACATTTCTGCTCTAGGGGTCTGTCACAAAAGACAAACTCACACACACAGCCCCATGCGACTATTATCAGGATTTTGTACTGTGTGTGTGGATTTGCTTTATAGGTTCAGCTCATGTCAAGATGGTGGAGATCTAATTTTCCTATTCAGTGTGTCTTCTATGAACTTTTTGCTAAGTTGCATTCCCACATGTTTTGATCTGAATTGGAATAATCTTTTATCAAGCTAAATTCAGTACCACGGCTGCAATAACTATTAAATCAACTTTGACAAGCACATTTGTTTTCAGTGTGGAGCAGAAGTGAAACCTCCTGTTCCAGACCCAGGCTTCAGCCGCAGGTGCAGTCTTCTGATCAGTGAGGTGAGTCTGTCCCACAGTCTGTGTTTAGGCCTGGAGTCCAAACCTCTCAGACTGAGACCTCAAAAATAACCATGCAAATCACCAGAGAACCTTCATATGTATTAATCTACCAAATTAGTGAAAATGTAAAAAAAAAAAAAAAAAAGCCTCTTAAAGTGACAATGTGTAACTTTCTGGGAATGAAAGATCAATTGCATACTCCTATTGAAATAGAAGTGAGTCTGTTTCATTCCATACTGTATAATAATCTAACTAAAGGAACAAGATTTCCATAGCAACCAGCAAGAAGAGGCTCCTTTGGGACAAAAAAAAGTGCCTTTAGAGATTTAGGTAAGCCTGCTCAGTGGAAAGGCACACATTTTTAAGAATATTGTTAGTCCAACAAAACATCCAAGTAAAAAAACAATGCTTTTGTCCAAGTATGTTTTTACGGCTAAAATTCTACACCGTGGGTACAGAAGCTTAACTTACAATATTAACCACCGAAGGATTTAACTAGTCGACTACTAAAAGACTCATCAGCTGCAGCCCTGGTTAGTGGACATTTGAACTCTTCACCTGTGTGTGGACATTCAGACTCTTCACCTGTGTGTGGACATTCAGACTCTTCACCTGTGTGTGGACATTCAGACTCTTCACCTGTGGACATTCAGACTCTTCACTTTGCGTGGACATTCAGACTCTTCACCTGTGTGTGGCATCAGACTCTTCACTTGGCACATTCAGACTCTTCACCTGTGTGTGACATTCAGACTCTTCACCTGTGGACATCGACTCTTCACCTGTGTGTGGACATTCAGACTCTTCACCTGTGGACATTCAGACTCTTCACCTGTGTGTGGACATTCAGACTCTTCACCTGTGGACATTCAGACTCTTCACCTGATGTGTGGACATTCAGACTCTTCACCTGTGGACATTCAGACTCTTCACCTGTGTGTGGACATTCAGACTCTTCACCTGTGTGTGGACATTCAGACTCTTCACCTGTGGACATTCAGACTCTTCACCTGTGTGTGGACATTCAGACTCTTCACCTGTGGACATTCAGACTCTTCACCTGTGCGTGGACATTCAGACTCTTCACCTGTGCGTGGACATTCAGACTCTTCACCTGTGTGTGGACATTTCAGACTTTTCACCTGTGGGACATTCAGACTCTTCACCTGTGTGTGGACATTCAGACTCTTCACCTGTGGACATTCAGACTCTTCACCTGTGTGTGGACATTCAGACTCTTCACCTGTGCGTGGACATTCAGACTCTTCACCTGTGCGTGGACATTCAGACTCTTCACCTGTGTGTGGACATTCAGACTCTTCACCTGTGCGTGGACATTCAGACTCTTCACCTGGGACATTCAGACTCTTCACCTGTGTGTGGACATTCAGACTCTTCACATGTGTGTGGACATTCAGACTCTTCACCTGTGTGTGGACATTCAGACTCTTCACCTGTGTGTGGACATTCAGACTCTTCACCTGTGCGTGGACATTCAGACTCTTCACCTGGACATTCAGAGACATATTTCAGTTGGACTGCTTGGCGCCGGTGTAAAATAACCTAATTACGTAAGCAGATTTGGCTGCTTTTATGACTCACTCTGAGCTGACACAGTTTGCGTGGAGGACGTGCTGCTGCTGATCACTGTTTTATGTTCCAGAGCAAATACAAGGAGGGTTTTGAGAAGATGAAGGGGCAGAGCCAGTTTGTGCCGGCGGCTGAACTGATCCACTCCCAGAACCTGCGCCCGATCGTCTCTGAGGTCTGTGTGTTCGCCAAACTCACAACCGACCACGTCAAACTGAGAGAGTTTAAAAGTAACGTGTCCTAAAGTGTGACTGTTAATGAGGCCGCGTTTACTTGGCATCACAATATTCTTTTGGCAAATGACATCACTGAATGTCAGCAGTGAGTGGCAAAAATACATTGAAGTAAATTCAGAGGATCAACACACATTCTCCTGTAAGAGCTCAGCACATTATATAATATAAAAAATAGAAACAGTCGCAACTACTGCTGAATAGAGTTTGTGCAGGTGACATGACAGCATTCTAAATGTTCATGCTGAGTGAGAGTTAATGGAGAGAAAGGACATTTTCTCTTGTAAGAGTTCAATAAACAGCTAAAACAGGAAAAATAAACTACCACCACAAGTCTACTGAGCACTGGGTTTGTAACTGACATGTAAAAAGAGAAAATCAAGTCAACAGTTGTAGCAAAGCAGATAAACAACAAGACTTTAGCTTCTCACATTTATCAGACATTGAAATCACACACAGTTGAACTTATGACCTTTTTCTTCTTAAAAAGATGTTTTTGAGTCCGTTTGTTGCAGTTAAAATGTCCTAAATCATCAACTGTTGTTAGCGGACAAGCTGTTGCCACGACAACAAAGAAATACATTGAGGAAATGCCACTCATTCTAAATGTTGCTAAGCATTTTTGGAATAAATGATGTCAGTGCATAACCTGCTGTATAGAAAATATGATGTTTATGTGATTACTTAAATGTATTGTTAGAAGCCGTACTTGACTAAAATCTACTAAATTGTTGACCGAGTTATAAACTGCAACTCAAAGTGCTTTATAGCTTTAAAATACTTTTAAAATACATTAAATGCGATCAAATAATGTAGAAATATCAATGTGCATTAGATAAAACACGTTGAGACATTCATTCAACAAATTACAATAATTTCAATGAATGACTGCTAAATTAGATGAGGAGAGTGGATTCGTTTGTATTTATTTATTACAATGTTCAAGTAGTGATTCTGATAAATGTGTTTGTGTGTTTCAGAGTCAGTACAGAGCCGAGGGTCTGAAGGAGGCCGCCATGTCTCTGTATTCAGTTTTACCAGAGACTCCAGAGACGCAGAGAGCCAGAGAGACCTACCAGCTGCAGAGCCAGGTACGGTTCTGTCTGCGTTCTGTCTGTGTTCTGTCTGTGTTCTGTCTGCGTTCTGTCTGCGTTCTGTCTGCGTTCTGTCTGGTTCTGTCTGGTTCTGTCTGTGTTCTGTCTGCGTTCTCTCAGAGTGTTCATGTTCTGTCTGCGTTCTGTCTGCGTTCTGTCTGCGTTCTGTCTGCGTTCTGTCTGCGTTCTGTCTGCGTTCTGTCTGTGTTCTGTCTGCGTTCTGTCTGTGTTCTCTCTGAGTGCACATGTTCTGTCTGTGTTCTGTCTGTGTTCTGTCTGCGTTCTGTCTTCGTTCTGTCTGCGTTCTGTCTGCGTTCTGTCTGCGTTCTGTCTGCGTTCTGTTCATGTTCTGCCTGCGTTCTGCTTGTGTCTGGTTAAAGGTTGTGGGTCAAATCTCCTCTCTGTGTCTCGTTTTGTGCAGGTGAAGTACCGAGGCGGCTGGAGACAGGACAGCTCCTCGTCTTTGTTCAGTCTTTTGCCTGAAACGGCAGAGACACAGTTCAACAAAGAGCTGCAGGAGCTCATCAGTGAGGTAGAGAACAACACTAAAGACAACAAACAAACAAGACAACATACAGCATAATATCACTGAGTATTTATCTTGATTTGAGTGTTGAACATAGGCATGAGTGATATGAGTTAAGTCTCTGCACACTGGAGAAGTTTAAAATCATTTTTGCCACATTTGGTTGTCAAAAAGAGCACAGGCCACGGACAAAAGGACAATTACAAAGACGATCTCCTAATCGCATCATGTCACAAGGACAGAGACACCACATACGCACAGAGCTCAGGGATTGTTTTCTACAAGGTCGGAGTCAGAATGAAGACATAGCCTAGCTCCCTTCACGTTTCAGTATGTATAAATTTGACACAACAACTATATAGAGGTTATGCACTGACATCATTTTGCTTAGCAACATTTAGAATGAGTGGCATTTCTTCAATGTATTTCTTTGTTGTCGTGGCAACAGCTTGTTAGCTAAAACAGTTGATAATTTAGGACATTTTAACTGCAACAAACGGGCTCAAAAACATCTTTTTAAGAAGAAAAAGTAATAAGTTTAACTGTGTGTGATTTCTATGTCTGATAAATGTGAGAAGTTTATCTACAACTGTTGACTTGATTTTCTCTGTTTACATGTCAGTTACAAACCCAGTGCTCAGTAGACTTGTGGTGGGTTGAATTTGTTATCAAACTGTAGTTTATTTTTCCTGTTTTAGTTGTTTATTGAACTCTTACAAGAGAAAATGTCCTTTCTCTCCATTGACTCTCATGCATCCTTGCCACTCAGCATGAACATTTAGAATGCTGTGAGGTCACCTGCATAACCTCTATTAAAGTACGTAATTAAAGTAACTAATTTGGCAGTTTAATACCTGATGTAAATGTAAATGATTGTTTTACTTTAATTGAGAACACGTTTGTGAAGAAAAGTTTGAAATTTTTTTTAAAAATAAGAGGAAGTAGAGCAGAGTTCTAAACTGATGACATCACACTGGAAGACAAGGACATTTTACATTTTCCAAACGCATTTTTATGACTCGGTCAAAATGAATTTAACTAAATGAGTGTGTTCTATGTATATGTATGTCTCAAGTCAAAAAGTCTGTTACATTAGAAGAGTTTTGGCCCAATTTATTACATGGTTGCTAGGCTACTACTTAGTGTGATGTCATCCCTTACGAACAGGAAGACAATTTTTATTCCTTAACAATGGCCAAACTGGGATGAAATTTGTGAAATGTTTAGTCAAATCATAAATATAATGATCTTAACTTCATTTTAGTGAAATTAGTAGTTCAACTTGTCAAGGGTACTTAAACGCAAGAGGATTAAAGCTTGTTTGGAAAGGCAATCATTGGAGATAAGGAGCTGTTAATTAGAGTTTATGTGGATGTGATGTGTGAAGTCAAAAACTTTACGATTATATGATTTTACAAAGAGTAGAAGACCCACAGACACGATGAGTAAGAAACAAATAATCTCTTATGAGAATCGTTACACCTCCCTGAAACTGGTTAAGGAGCACATTGGGCTTACTATCAGTCCAAAACTCCTAGGGCCTGATTATTAAGCCAGGTGCTAAATTGCGGGCACAAAAATGAAAAAAGTAGTGTGTTTTTTATGAGCATTTCACACAAATTTTAATATTGGAAGATGCACATACAACATACTAAACAAAACAGACATGAACCACCTCAAATTCTGCATCTTTAGAGTGTGTGAGAGAAAAATGTCATCTCTGCCAAGGTTTTGCTCCCCCTGACCTGTTTTGCACATGAGCAAACGCTTGATTGAAGGCTTTACAGTACAGTGGTCCCTCACTATATTGCGGTTCACCTTTGCGATCTAGCTGTTTAGCGTTTAGTTTTTTTGCAGTGTAGAGCGCGCGATCCTAGTCCAGGTCTACACTGTGTTAATAGGCTACATAAGTGTGCTTTGTTCTCAAACGCTCTGTTTGGATGGGTCAATCACAGTACAAAGCTCTTTAGAAACTACGGCAGCTTGGATCAGGAGGAGTCGACTGACGCAGCATCAGCCAGGACAACCGGGACCAACCGAGATCTCAACCAGATCTAACCCAGGACGTTTCTGGGGCAAAGGATATTTCTTTGTTTACAGTCAATTATATATTTATTCAGCCTATTTACTTAAAACATGTTAGCGGTATGAACACCTTAAAGCTTTCAGAAAAACTAAAGATAAAAACTGCAGCGTAGTCGGACCTGTCTGTGTGTAGAGTGCATCGGCACAGCGATGACCGAGCATGAAGCGACAACGCACTAACAATCTGTGTCCAAAACATTGCACCTTCACTCACAGCCTTACATTTACCACACAAAACTACCACAACAAATCCACTTTTTGAGCTGCAGCTAAGCACAAGCACGCGAACACTATGTCACACTTTGGCACCTGCTCTCTCTGAAGAAATAAATCCACAAAACGAACACTGTCTATCATCGCGTGTTTAAAGTCTTGGCAGAGCCGTGTCCACTCACAGCATCTGATGCAAAAAACATTCTGTGCTTTGCTCAAAGCGTTCCAGCACACAGGATCAGACACTGATCCACCCAATCCCGCACATCACTAGAGCAATGTGTACGAAGATTTGGTTGATTGATTTAGGTTTATTTAAACAAGAGGGAAAATGTGAATGCTTTTTCAGAAAAGTGTAACGTGTGTGGTGAACGGTCTGAACGGCTGTTGGCTACTGAAATTACAGTAAAAAAATAAAGTTGACGACTTTGCGGATTTTGCCTTTTGCGGGTTATTTTCAGAACGTAACCCCGCGATAAACAAGGGACCACTGTATATTATACAGGCATCTATCGTTCCCCTAGAATCTAGGGTTAAGTCATAAATTAAAACCCATCCTAAACTGTTTGAATCTTCTAATGTGGAATGTAGCTAACTCTAGCCATTTGCAGTTTAAATTGTGATTTTATATTCTGTGATCAGAATAAATACTACGAGGAGGGTCGGAGAGAGCGGCGCACGTCTCTGTATTCTCTACTTCCTGAAACCAGCCAGACACAACACGCCAAGAGCCTGATGCCCTTCCAGAGCCAGGTAACCTCTGACCACAAACAGGGAGAGAAAGTCTTTATAGTTGTCATCTGGACGAGATTGAGACGTTTCAGTTTCATCCAAAAGTCATTTTAAATCTGATAGAAGTGACCTCTGAAAATAGCTGTAGTTATACTGATCTGAGTTTTGTTCTGGCCCTGGGGATGGACTACATCAGACTAGTTCATAAACTGGTTTGGTTGGTCCTGGCTGTGACTGATATTTCACCTTCTGTATTGTTACCGAAATCACCGTGTAAGTCTCCTGGCGACCTGGGAACAACTGGACCTGATCACAGCAACACGTGAGTCTTAGATTTCATTTCCTTTAGACAGAAGCTAAGAATTCTACTGTAAACTTCTGGTAAGTTGTTTCTCAGGTCACTTCCAATGAAAATGACTTTTGGATGAGTTAAAATGTTTCGATCTTAAAAAAAGCTCTCCATATGACAACTTTGAAGCCTTTTTTTCTACTCTGCATCACTCCTGGATCAACATCTCGTGTGTTGTAGATAAAATACTCGGAGGACGGCAGGAGGAGAGCGTCTCTGTCTCTTTACTCTCGTCTGTCTGACACTCCGGAGATCCAGCACGCTCTAGAGCTCACCCAGCTGCAGAGCGAGGTACTAAAGAGGAAGTCAATTTTCAGGGTTCCCACGCGTCCTGAAAACTTAGAAAAAGCTGAAAAATACTGTATATGGAAAATGAGAAATACAGCCAAATGTCATGGAAAATAAAATGTTAAAATGTTAGTTTATCATGAAATAGTGTGCACACCATTTGTTATATAAGGTGAGCAATATAGATGCTGTCTCGCAAAGTTTGATTGTAACTTATAGGCCTGTTAATTTTCTTCACTGAAATATAGAACTAATAGATTACTACCTTAACTAAAATCTTATTCTTCAGTTATTAAAGGTGCACTGTGTAACTTTCTGGACAGTTCACTAGAATTAGAAAGTTAAAGCCATACTTGAGAATATTCTGAACACAGGTCAAAAACACTCACCACTTTTCTATAGAAACAAACATGAGCGGCCCTCCTTCTGCCCAAATAACAATCCATGCAAGCCTATTCAAAGTAAAAAAGTTGATTGTTTTTATTATTTCTTAAGTGTAACAAAAAATCAAATCACAATGTTTTTTTTGGGCAAAAGTTACACAGTGCATTTTAATCAACCAAAATTCATCAGAATGCAGGAAATATCTTCAATTGGGGCAAATTTTCCTGAGGGAGGACCCCCAGACCCCCACTTTTAGTTGTGCATCTTTTATGGCTAAGGACCTTTATTTCTGGCTCTGTTAACTGGGCATATTCTACTTTGGGCTGCCATTAACTTTCCAAATGATCTAAAAAAGGCTAATGTAAATGTCGTGTTTTATCTAAAATCTTCTTTGGAAATGTCCTGGAAAATATTCTTGGGATACTGATCTACATCTGTCAATACGTGTCCTTTAAGTCTTTGTGTCCTGTGTGTTTTCCAGGCGAGCTATCGTCCCAAGCTGCTGGTAAGAGGAGCGCCCTCGTCCTTGTACTCTCAGCTGCCCGACACTCAGGACGTGCAGTTTGCCAAAGACATGAGCCTCCTGCACAGCCAGGTACAAAACTCCAAAATTCACGACTAAACACCGTAGACAGGGACAGGACCAGTGTCTGATCGTGCTCTAATCGTCTCTAGAGTAAATATGTGGAGGAGAGCAGGAGGAGACTGGTCCCAGACTCTGTTCCACCAGCTTCCTCAGACCCTCCAAACTCAACACGCTCGGACGGCGGGACAGCTGCAGAGTCAGATGCGTTATAAAGGAGGTCCTAAGTCCAGGTCCAGTCTGTTCTCTGCTCTGCCTCAGACTCTGGACACGGCTCACGCTAAACTCACCTCGAGCTCATCAGCCAGGTACAGTACCCGCATTTCACACCTGTCACACCTGCCCCTTTCACACCTGCAGCCCTGCCCCTTTCACACCTGTAAGCCCTGCCCCTTTCACACCTGTACACCGCGCTCCTTCACACCTTTTTCCTCATTTTCTCTGCATTGTTGAGCGCATTCTCCCTAGAAAAAAATAATAATTTTTTAATTGTCACCAGAGCTATGTTTTATCTGAGAACTTATAAACTCCTTTCAGAGCAATAAATTGTGTTTGGGGATGAAAACAGTAACAGTTTCTTTAATCGTTTGTCATCCATGCACTGGAAAATAAAACAACTTTTTACATTAGCTACCAGTCATAGTAGCTTTTCAAAGTTATGGCATTGAAACAAGAAACATACAGCAGTGATACCAAATTTTCCAAAGCAGTGGAAGTCGATCCCAAAGCCTCGGTCTGTCTGATTTTTTACCGCAATCTACAACCGCAAGTAGTGCTGTAGTCCTTTAGTTGTTTAGTCGATTAATCAAACGATAGAATGTAAGTCGACCAAAATTTAGTTAGATTATATGGAGTTATAATGAACAGCAACATAAAAGTAGTGAATTAGATGAAGATTTACTTGCCTTTTGCCTTTTTTGACATAAACACCTTGCTTCTTATTTTTATTTTGTATAAATTGTTGCTTTCAAATGAACTCCACGACATTTTAGTAGAGATGCAATTAGATCGAATATCAGATGAAATTTGCTGGATCGA
Organism: Mugilogobius chulae; assembly: GCA_038363315.1. Taxonomy (NCBI): domain Eukaryota; kingdom Metazoa; phylum Chordata; class Actinopteri; order Gobiiformes; family Gobiidae; genus Mugilogobius; species Mugilogobius chulae. Next base: position 103,781 of record JBBPFD010000223.1, on the reverse strand, counting down.
GTATCGGCTCCATGATATCTTCAGCCGATATCCTAGTTGTGTTTAATTCTGATGTTGAGCCAGAATGTCTCATAATGTTTGGACGCCCCCTCTCTTTCTCTCTCTTCTTTTTCTTTTTCTTCTATGTTGTTCTTTGTCTTCTTTTTCTCTCTTCTTTGCGTCTTTCTTTTCTTTTTATTTTTTTTTTTTTTTTTTTTTTTTTTTTTTTTTTTTTTTTTTTTTTTTTTTTTTTTTTTTTTTTTTTTTTTTTTTTTTTTTTTTTTTTTTTTTTTTTTTTTTTTTTTTTTTTTTTTTTATAAATAACACAATATGATCAAATGTCTTTTGTTTTAAAAAGGAAAAAAGAGCTATTTCAGTCCTTACACTGTATCGGTTGATATCGGGTATCGGCAGATGCTTAACAATAAAGTATCGGGATCGGTATCGGAACTGAAAAAGCTGGATCGGTGCATCCCTAATTTTTTAGTCTTTCCAAGCATAGTTTTTGTTAAATAAATGTTCAAATCAGAAGATATTTTCAGCTTCAAAGGTTTTATTGTGCCTTCTTTTTCGATGGAACATTCTTTGGTCGACAAGAATTTCTTTGGTCAACTAGCAGCAAGAATTGTCCAGTGCCGGATCATTACCTCTTTGTTTTGTACTTGTGAGCTGAAATAGACACTCCAGTTTACGGCATGAGAAAATGACAACTTAAGTTGCACAATAAACCAATGGCTTTGTTGTAAAGCACTTAAGTAGATTAATTCATAGCTCTTTTACAAGCTTTAAAACATTTATACCAAACTCTGCAACAAGCTTCTGGTTCTGTACGACTTTCACACAGGTCATTGTGATTATAGATAAACTTACGTATGCGTTTGTGTCCCAGGTGAAGTACAAAGAGGAGAGTCTGAAGGAGATGAGCCTGAACCTGTTTTCAGTGCTGCCTCAGACTTTAGAGACACAACACGCTAAAGAAGCGTCCAACCTGCAGAGTGAGGTACAGCAGGAGCATCTCAGACCTGCTTTAGTCCAGACTGTGTTTTTATATGTGTATGTTCTGTTAAAGTGAAATACAGAGGCAGTGTGAAGCAGCAGAACCAGAGCAGCCTGTTCCAGAGACTGTCCCAGACTCCGCTCACTCAGAGGGCCAAAGAGCTGTCGGAGCTGCTCAGTGAGGTCTGGAGCACGTTTAAGAACTAAAACATGAGTGTGTTCTGTCTCCTGAGCACGTTCTGATGTTCCACAGGTGAAATACAGACAGGCCGGGAGGAAGGATCTACGCTGTCCTCTGTTTCACCTGCTGCCGGAGACTCTGGACACTCTGCACGCCAAACAGACAGCTCATATACTCAGCGAGGTATAAAAAAGATTTATAAACCTATCTAAACTGTGGACATTGTGGAACCAGCAAAACTTTGGGCAATAGAAAACAAGGCTGCCTCATTATCTAGCCTGTCAGTCAAACTCACTGTGTCTCTGTATTCACACCCAGATTTTGTTTTTTTATTTTTTCAGTTGAACTACAGGCACAAGGACATGAGCTCGTCTGTTTATTCAACTCTGAGTGAAACCAACGAGAACAGCTTTGCCCGAGAGATCAGAGACGCCGTCAGTGAGGTGAGAGCACAGCACCACAGACCAAGGGTTTAGTCCTGGTTTAGTCGTACTTTAGTCCAACTTTAGTCCTGTTATTGTCCTGGTTAAGTCTTGTTTTTCTCTCTCAGGTGAAATATCGTGAGGATGGAAAGAGAGCACAGTCCCAGAGCTTCTACTCTCAACTCCTCAGACCACAGACACTGAGTTTAACCAGAGGATCTCCAGTCTGCAGAGTCAGGTGAGAGAGGAGAGCATCATGGGAGCTGAAGTTCTTTTGATACTCACGCTATCATCGACCAAAGAAATTCTTGGTCAACTAAAGATACTGTATGTCCCGTTGACCGACTAAAAAGGAGTACTAAAGAGTGTGTCTGACCCGGTCGGTGCTCGAAAGGACCAACAATTTAATGAAGTTCTCCAATATTTAGACAGGACATTTAATGGAAGCTGCATTTATATTATAAAAACAGATTAGATCAATGGTTGGTCCCATATCTTAATTCATCAATGGTTGGTCCATAGCTAATTCACTCTTAGCTGTTTTAGATAAATCCTTATAATCTATATAAGTAAAAGAATTAGTTGACTGAAACACATTTTGGAGTGACTAAAATTCTATTAACCAAATAATCGACTAAACAACTAAAGGACTACAGCACCACAACCTCTTATGTCCTTGTAGTGCTGTACTTTGTAGGGAGATGAGGAGCAAGCTGTACATGTTGTGGTGTGATTAGAAACTGCAGTATTATGTAAAGTTGTTTTGTTTGTTTTCTCATCAGATGGCCTACAGGAGGTCCATGAGGAAGGCTCCGTCTCTGTACTCGTCTCTGCCTCAGACTCTGGAGACGCAACACGCCAAAGAGGCTTCTCAGCTGCTCAGCCAGGTACAACAACACAACTGTACAACTGCAGAGTGAACAGTCGAGTACAGCACCAGGACTGTAGAACTGTAGAGAGACAGTGACTCTATGACTCAGCTCCACCTGTGTGTGTTCCAGCTGCAGTACAAACAGACTCCTGGTCCTGCTCTGTTCCACCTGATGCCTCAGACTCTGCAGACGGCTCACGCTCGAGACCAGAGCGACCACATCAGTGATGTATGTGATGTTCTCTCTGATAAACCCTGTTGTTCACTGCACTGCTCATAGTTCAAAAAGGGACAAACATTAAACTAAGGGCTGTAGAACGTAAGGTCAATGATCAAGTTTGTCACATATTTTAGTAAGTAAGTAAGTGTTTATTTGTATAGCGCATTTTAGATATTTGATCTCAGTCACCACGTCTACAGTCAATGTCAATAACAAGGGTTCCCAACTTTTACAGTCGCGACTCCCAAAAAACATTGCAGACATTCGCAAGACAAAAACAGAATTTATTCTGCTTGCCACTAGTCTTTAGTCTTATGTTTGATTGTATTTCAAAGACATGAGACTAGATAAATTCAACAAATTGGAATATACGTATACTGTACATCTACCACTGCATTTGAAAGTGTTAAATCTTGCTTACTGTATCAGTGTTCAATTTCACATCATACGGGACTCCCTGAAATAATTTCGCTAAGTTATATTGCCTGAGATCCAGAACACATGCTTCTGCAGTGCTTTGCAAAGACTGTGTCTGGTCACAATGTTTGGTTATCGCAGTGTCCAGTGTCAGTGAGTGACTTCTCTGTAACAAAATGTTTGTGTCTCAGGTGAAGTATAAAGAGGAGAGTCTGAAGGAGATGAGCCTGAACCTGTTTTCAGTGCTGCCTCAGACTTTAGAGACACAACACGCTAAAGAAGCGTCCAACCTGCAGAGTGAGGTACAGCAGGAGCATCTCAGACCTGCTCAGTCCTGCTTTAGTCCAGACTGTGTTTTATATGTGTAATGTTCTGTTAAAGGTGAAATACAGAGGCAGTGTGAAGCAGCAGAACCAGAGCAGCCTGTTCCAGAGACTTTCCCAGACTCCGCTCACTCAGAGGGCCAAAGAGCTGTCGGAGCTGCTCAGTGAGGTCTGGAGCACGTTTAAGCTCTAAAACATGAGTGTGTTCTGTCTCCTGAGCACGTTCTGATGTTCCACAGGTGAAATACAGACAGGCCGGGAGGAAGGATCTACGCTGTCCTCTGTTTCACCTGCTGCCGGAGACTCTGGACACTCTGCACGCCAAAGAGACAGCTCATATACTCAGCGAGGTACTAAATGTCTCTGCTGCTCAGCTGTGTTCTGGTGTTAATAGAAAACCAAGGTTAATCATTGTGAGGTTTGTCAATAGATAAGGATAAAGACTAGAATTGTATAAAAGACTGACTGTCCAGTGTGCACGGCTCCACAAGCTCATAACAAGGAGCTGTGCTCAATGTTATTCACCACGAGAAGCTAAGCTGTAGTTTTACAACAAACTTCTGTGTTGGCTTTGGTTGGGAACATTAACATTTCCTTACTCTTTTACTTGTTTTAAAACAATCACATTGCCTTGTCATGAAAGGCACACAGTCTCACAGCCTTTTCAAACGTTCAGTCACTGCACATTTTCACATTTCTTCTTCGGAAAAAGAAAAGTGTTTTCACACAAACTCTGTCCTTCAGTTGAACTACAGGCACAAGGACATGAGCTCGTCTGTTTATTCAACTCTGAGTGAAACCAACGAGAACAGCTTTGCCCGAGAGATCAGAGACGCCGTCAGTGAGGTGAGAGCACAACACCACAGACCAAGGGTTTAGTCCTGCTTTAGTCCTGGTTTAGTCCTGGTTTAGTCCAGCTTTAGTCCTGGTTTAGTCCTGGTTTAGTCCTGTTTTAGTCTTGTTTTCATCTCTTTTCTCTCTCAGGTGAAATATCGTGAGGATGGAAAGAGAGCCCTGTCCCAGAGCTTCTACTCTCAGCTCCCTCAGACCACAGACACTGAGTTTAACCAGAGGATCTCCAGTCTGCAGAGTCAGGTGAGAGAGAGTAAAGCATCATGGGACCTTTAGTTTTGTGTTATACCAGGTTGTCAGACGTCCTTTAAACTCTGGCACATAGACCTGGAAAATGAGAACAAAAAGCCAGTTGTCCTGAAAAAGTACATTGTGCTTTGTTGAAATATTCTCAGCTGACATTGTTTTGTGAATCCAATAAAACAATAATCATACATGACATTTGTAATATCAATGTGGCAGTGATTATGTTTGCACGATTTTGTAAAACAGTCTAAATGCTACAATAGTGATACTTCAGCACAATGTTTACAGCCTGTATTTTCAGTTCTAACCAAAGTGTGCAAACCTTAATTTATTAATCAAACTGACAGAAACTTAATAATGACAAACCTAACTTTAAATCAAGGCTGAGATTTTAGGTTACTTATTAAAGAGAAATAAAATAGTGTACAATATATCATACTGTAATTATAAGAACAGTGTGTTTAGTTTGTAGTTTAAAGCCTCATCCTTTACAATCCAAAATAGAGAAAAAAATGACATGTTTTGTACAGAATTTCTCGAGGGAGGGCCCCCAAACCCCCCAAACTAATATTGCTGCCAGTTACTCAAGAACGTGAAAAGCTATTTTTCTCGTGAGCCTGTGTTAAGTGGAAGCAATGAAACCACTGCAGACAATAGAACAAAATGCTAAAAACTGTTGTATATGATTAAATGTATGTATTATCAGATGGCCTACAGGAGGTCCATGAGGAAGGCTCCGTCTCTGTACTCGTCTCTGCCTCAGACTCTGGAGACACAACACGCCAAAGAGGCTTCTCAACTGCTCAGCCAGGTACAACAACACAACTGTACATCTACAAAGAGACAGTCGAGTACAACAACACAACTGTACAACTGTAGAGAGACAGTCGAGTACAACAACACAACTGTACAACTGCAGAGTGAACAGTCGAGTACAACACCAGGACTGTACAACTGCAGAGTGAACAGTCGAGTACAGCACCAGGACTGTACGACTGTAGCGTGAACAGCACCAGGACTGTAGAACTGCAGAGAGACAGTGACTAAATGATTCAGATCGACAGAAGTACAGGCCTCTGATGTGTCCCTGTGTGTGTTCCAGCTGCAGTACAAACAGGCTCCTGGTCCTGCTCTGTTCCACCTCATGCCTCAGACTCTGCAGACGGCTCACGCTCGAGACCAGAGCGACCACATCAGTGACGTATGTGATGTTCTCTCTTTGTACAAAGCCTGGTGTTCACTCCACAGTTTTCAAAGATAACTCATCATAGTTCAAGAAAGGACAAAGTTTAAACTAAGACCTGATAAGTGTGTCAAATATTTTGGATGTTTGGGCTCAGAGTCACTGTGCCTACAAATAATCTTCACAAATTCTGTTTTAGTTTAATTTATCAATTGTTTGTACTTTTAGGCATATACTTATATACTTATTAGGAATGGGACGAGACAGAATTTTCACGAGACGAGCCACGAGATTGGGTCCACGAGATCAAGACGAGACAAGATTTTAAATAATTTGTATTCATTGTTTCAATTTAAAATTCAAACAAGGCAAATTACAAATTTGATTTGTATTATTTATTATTGTTAGTTTATTTTCTTTTAGTTTAGCTTTACCTTTCATTATCAGTATCACCTTGGATTTTTATTACTTGAACGATATGAGTTTTGACTGAAATTGATCCGCTCCCCGTGTGTAGCTCAGACTCCGCCCCCTTTCCCTGCTTCACAAACTCCGCCCCCTTTCTCCTGCTTCACAGCGCTGCCGCTGCTGACAGGGTCCAGACACACACAGATAAGGAGACTTTTCTACTTTTTACAGTTATTGATGACATAGACCAAAATATCTCTTTGTGGATCTATTTTAAACTATGTTTAAGTGTGAAAAACACTGCGCTGTTCCTGCAATGTCCGCGCGTATATTTGACAATTATATATTTTTCGCGCTAACTTTTACAATGTTTAGGACTAATTATCTCTGTCAATATTGGTCCTATCTTTACCAAATAAAAACTGAGACAGAGTTTAGACTGTTTTCTGTCAGAATAAGTCTGCTACAAGTCTGTGTCTGGAGGAGAATATTTACTACAGCTGCTCAAATATACAAAACTTAATTTCATGACCATGGAAAAATCTCACGAGACAGTTCAGTACATGTGCGCACAGTATCGTGACAGTTTGATCTCGCGAGATCTCACGGCACGAGATCTCGTCCCATCCTTAATACTTATATATACTTATATACACATATATTTAAAGGATTCTCCCAAATAGAAGAGATTATTTACACCAGCTTTAGCTAAAATTAGTAAACCAAAGAAGCAAACACATAACTAATTACAGATTATTTGTAAATGGGCCCATATATTTACATTTCTGTCACATCTACTATCTTTTTTGAACATGTTGTAGACACCAAATTATCTTGCCTGAGATCCAGAACTCATGCTTCTGCAGTGCTTTGCAAAGACTGTAACTGGTCTCCATGTTTGGTTATCACAGTGTCCAGTGTCAGTGAGTGACTTCTCTAAGACAAAATGTTTGTGTCCCAGGTGAAGTACAAAGAGGAGAGTCTGAAGGAGATGAGACTGAACCTGTTTTCAGTGCTGCCTCAGACTTTAGAGACACAACACGCTAAAGACGCGTCCAACCTGCAGAGTGAGGTACAGCAGGAGCATCTCAGACCTGCTCAGTCCTGCTTTAGTCCAGACTGTGTTTTATATGTGTAATGTTCTGTTAAAGGTGAAATACAGAGGCAGTGTGAAGCAGCAGAACCAGAGCAGCCTGTTCCAGAGACTGTCCCAGACTCCGCTCACTCAGAGGGCCAAAGAGCTGTCGGAGCTGCTCAGTGAGGTCTGGAGCACGTTTAAGAACTAAAACATGAGTGTGTTCTGTCTCCTGAGCACGTTCTGATGTTCCACAGGTGAAATACAGACAGGCCGGGAGGAAGGATCTACGCTGTCCTCTGTTTCACCTGCTGCCGGAGACTCTGGACACTCTGCACGCCAAACAGACAGCTCATATACACAGTCAGGTACAACATGTCTCTGCAGCTCAGCTGTGTTCTGGTGTTAATAGAAAACCAAGGTTAATCATTGTGAGGTTTGTCAATAGATAAGGATAAAGGCTAGAATTGTATAAAAGACTGACTGTTCAGTGTGCACGGCTCCACAAGCTCATAATCCACCATGAGCAGCTAAGCTGTAGTTTTACAGACCAGCCGACTTCTGTGTTGGCTTTGATTGGGAACATTAACATTACCTTACTTCTTTACTTGTTTTAAAATGGTCACATTGCCTTGTCATGAAAAACACACAGTTTCATAGCTTTTTCAAACGTTCAGTCACTGCACATTTTCACATTTCTTCTTCAGAAAAAGAAAAGTGTTTTCACACAAACTCTGTCCTTCAGTTGAACTACAGGCACAAGGACATGAGCTCGTCTGTTTATTCAACTCTGAGTGAAACCAACGAGAACAGCTTTGCCCGAGAGATCAGAGACGCCGTCAGTGAGGTGAGAGCACAGCACCACAGACCAAGGGTTTAGTCCTGCTTTAGGCCTGGTTTAGTCCAGCTTTAGTCCTGGTTTAGTCCAGCTTTAGTCCAGCTTTAGTCCTGGTTTAGTCCTGCTTTAGTCCTGGTTTAGTCCTGCTTTAGTCCAGCTTTAGTCCTGGTTTAGTCCTGGTTTAGTCCTGGTTTAGTCCTGGTTTAGTCCAGCTTTAGTCCTGGTTTAGTCTTGTTCTCATCTCTTTTCTCTCTCAGGTGAAATACCGTGAAGATGGAAAGAGAGCACAGTCCCAGAGCTTCTACTCTCAGCTCCCTCAGACCACAGACACTGAGTTTAACCAGAGGATCTCCAGTCTGCAGAGTCAGGTGAGAGAGCAAAGCATCATGGGAGCTGGAGTTCTGCTGTATACTTCCTTTTTCACACACAACAAATAAATCCTGGAAAAAAGTATAATTTTAACTAACGTTCTTTCTCTAAACATATATTTTTGGATGCCCAGTAAAATCATAAAACATGACATTTGTATTATCGACTAACTTAATACATGAATTGTGCTCATATTTAATGCAAACTAGAAAATTGTAGCATGGCAAGCACAAGGGCTGCACAAGATTAAAAAGTTAATTAATAAAAGTTTTATTTTAGCGTTTATTGTTAGTGTAGACCCTGTAATTTCAGTTACATTCTAATGTGTGCAAACCTTATTTATTAGTCACAGACAGAGGCTTAATCTTGGCAAAACAAAGTTTAAATTGAGGCTGAGGTTTTAGATACTTATTAGAGAAAAAGATATAACTTTAAACTATAAATAAACAGTACTTTTATTAAATCTGATCTAATGTCATCCATCATGATCCAAAATTCTGAAAGATGACATGTTGTGTACAAAATTTCCTGAGGGAGGACCCCAAAACCCCCAAAACCCCCAAACTGCCGTTATGCAAGAATGTGAATGCTTTTCTTTTCTGAGCCTGTGTTAAGTGGAAACAATGAAACCACTGCAGACAAAAGTGAATATTGAAAGCAAAATGCTAGAGAAACTCTTGTATATATAATGTATGTATTTGTCAGATGGCCTACAGGAGGTCCATGAGGAAGGCTCCGTCTCTGTACTCGTCTCTGCCTCAGACTCTGGAGACACAACACGCCAAAGAGGCTTCTCAGCTGCTCAGCCAGGTACAACAACACAACTGTACAACTGCAGAGTGAACAGCACCAGGACTGTACATCTACAAAGAGACAGTGACTCTATGACTCAGATCCACCTGTGTGTGTTCCAGCTGCAGTACAAACAGACTCCTGGTCCTGCTCTGTTCCACCTGATGCCTCAGACTCTGCAGACAGCTCACGCTCGAGACCAGAGCGACCACATCAGTGACGTACGTGATGTTCTCTCTGATAAAACCTGGCATCCACCGTTTGCTTTTGTCCTCCTCTCACTGTGGTTCTATTAAATATCTGTTAATTATGTTTAGTTTGTTTTTTATAGAGCTCATGTTTTAAAAAAAGGAGATGCCTCTACCTTTTTTAATATATCGTAGTTAAGGATAGATTAAAATACAAATATACTGTATATCCTAGTTAATTATATATTACAATACTTCCTCTTGCTGATACAGACTACAAAACAGGCTACCTTTTACAGACTTATAACACACTTCTAACCTTATTTACAAAGCTTTGCTTGGATTTCTGCCTTCCTACATTTGTACTTTAATCACAATAAGAAGTGTTGAATCCTATTGACTGAGTGCAGTTGTCTTGTTTTGGTTTAAAATACTACATCCTGTACATACAACGACTTCCTGTTCAATAGTCTTCAATGAGGTTTTCACTCCATCAGTTTAAAACTAATAAATCCTCTTTAGATCAGACAGTTGTGGTGAATGTTACAGAAAACATGTTAAAGACTTTACATATTAGAGGAATATTTCACCAGAGACACTTCTGTGTTTAAAAAGAGACATAATTGTGTCTAAATGCTAACGCTAACAGGAAATGGTTGTATGTACAGAAGTTAGCATTTTTGAACAATCGCAAGCCAACTGAAATTCCGTGCACACAGCCCATTCCTTCGATCAAACGATCATCTGTTCCTCTCTGTACCTTTAGCTCGCACAGAGCTTTGCCCATTCATCTCCTTTTGCTTGGAATATGTTGCAGAAAGACTGGAAACTGACTGAGTTCTTGTCACTAAACGCCTTTAAAAGGAACCCCGAATATTTACATAAATGATCCCAAATACTTTGCGTCGACGATACATTGTAAAATAGTACATTGAGTGACTTTTGGTTGTGATTTGGTCTCGGGAGGAAACAAGGAGAATGTGATAAGCTTTCATAACTTTCCTCGTAGTTAGACGATTCAACGTCACACTACCCATAATGCACTGTGTTGTAAACAAAGATGGCGTCTTCTGTGAAAATATATTTCTTAAAAGTTTAATAAAACTGTAGATTTTTCAGATTATTTTTGTGTGTATTTATATCTTTGATGATATAAGAAAAACTCGAAGACAAACATTTAAAACTTCTCGGGGTTCTTAAAGGATTAGAGACTGCCTCGATAATGTGGAACTGTGTTTTTCTTAACCTGTGTAATTTTAATGTTTATGTGTGTATGTATTTGTTTGTATTGGATTTTGCTGCCACTTGGCCAGGACTTTCTTGAAAAAGATGTTTTTTATCTCAATGGGACTTTCGTGGTTAAATAAAGGTTAAATAAAAACTAAAAACTCTCACTCAAGTGATACAACTACAGTAACTTTATGACACAAAGTAAATAAAACTTGATATTTACATTTAGCCGACTGATGGCGTGAATTACAAAGGACACCAGGCTTTAGACATTACATGTGAATTCAACCCTGCTACCTGACATCTTATATTTAATTTCTTTATGCCTTTCCTCTGATCTGTGCCCACTGCTGTTGTGTCTTTATCCCAGTGTCCTGCTGCTGCTGTGAGTGACTCGTGTTTGTGTCCCAGGTGAAGTACAAAGAGGAGAGTCTGAAGGAGATGAGGCTGAACCTGTTTTCAGTGCTGCCTCAGACTTTAGAGACACAACACGCCAGAGACGCGGCCGACCTGCGGAGTGAGGTACTGCAGGGCTCTTCTCCTGTAAACCCCGCTGTGTGTGTCAGATGTGTCAGATGCCTCCCTCTCTCTCTCTCTCTCTGCTGCAGGTGAAGTACAGAAGCGTGTGGAAGCAGCAGTGCTCTGAGGCTCTTTTCCATCGTTTGCCTCAGACTCTGGAGACAGAACACGCCGCTCAGGCCTCACAGCTGCTCAACCAGGTGCTCTTCTCTTTTCTGCCTCATGTTCAGACCAGGCTTTAGTAAATGTAGCTACATCTTACTCAATATAGCACAACTTCCTCACTTTTCCTCCTCCAGACAGTCCTTTTTAAGCCTGTAGCCGTACTCCTCCTTTGTCACGTTGTGTAGCAGTGACTTAAACACCGCAGTGAGGATTTTTTAATTGATCCATGTGAGCTCTGCGTCATTTCAAAGCCCAGTGACCTTCACTAACAGTCAGACGTTACACCCACTGGATGCTTCTGGTTTACAAAGCTCTCTTGAGTGTGTTGCCATCCCATTTGTCTTTGTTTCTCTAAAGAGCCACTAACCATTATGTTCTAGCGACATTTATCTGTTGCATTTCCCTTGTGTTTGGACCGAGCTGGGAAAGCAAACTTTTAGTTTCTTTGCTCCATCTTCATGGAACTCTCTCTCCAGATTAAAATAAAAAAAAAAAAAGTTTTTAAATCTATTATTGGGATTATGTGACTTAATTGTCAAACCATGCACTTATTTTTCTTAATATAGTGTTTTGTATTCTTTTAATTTTAAATTTTGTGTTTTAGGTCTGTTTAAAGTGAAATGAAATGTTTGCATTGTACTTTAGTTATGTATACACTGCTCTTGACGTGTGCTGCTTAACCTCTTGGCCACGCCCCCCTTTGCAAAAGAGATTTCGATCTCAAAGATGCCTCCTGGTTAAACAAAGTTTAAATCAAATATCATGTATTGTTTTGTTAGTCACGCTCCTCCTGGTTGTGAGAGCAGGTCACATGAGCATAGTCCTTATTGGTGAATGTGCACGTCTTGACTTCAGATTTTCCAACTATTGATGTATGATGGGGTAAAAATGCGATAGACACAAGTTTGTACTTTGTTGAGTTGTTTTATGGTTCATTTGATTGGTTATCACTGGGCCTATGCACATCAAATGAAAATCTTCTCAGCCAGCCTTATTGAACTTTGCAAGATGGCAATATTTTTTCACAAAAATGTATATGTATTTATTCTGGATCTTCTTAGTTATTTCACTGCAATAACTGTCTCTCAAGGATTCTCACACAGACACAATAACATATTAATTTACAAGATAAAGTTCACCAGTGGCAGGTCACATGAAAGAAAACCTAAATACAGTATGATTTTATATTGATACTGTCTATCAGATAGTCAGAGATGTTGGATCAATGACTCTGTTTAATTTGAAGGAACACACAGACTCTAATAAAGTCTTATTCTGTCTGTCCACAGCGTTTGTATCAGGCGTCAGTGAAGGAGGCTCTGAAACGACCAGTTTATCACCATCTTCAGGACACTCTGGACACTCAGCAGGCCCGCGAACTCACACACCTCTACAGCGAGGTCAGAACAGAGACCAGAAGGTTTGGTTTAGTCCCTCTACAGCGAGGTCAGAACAGAGACCAGAGCTTTGGTTTAGTCCCTCTACAGCGAGGTCAGAACAGAGACCAAGATGTTTGGTTTAGTCCCTCTACAGCGAGGTCAGAACAGAGACCAGAAGGTTTGGTTTAGTCCCTCTACAGCGAGGTCAGAACAGAGACCAGGGTTTTTGTTTAGTCCCTCTACAGCGAGGTCAGAACAGGGACCAGGGGTTTGGTTTAGTCCCTCTACAGCGAGATCAGAACAGGGACCAGGGGTTTGGTTTAGTCCCTCTGCAGCGAGGTCAGAACAGGGACCAGGGGTTTGGTTTAGTCCCTCTACAGCGAGATCAGAACAGGGACCAGGGGTTTGGTTTAGTCCCTCTACAGCGAGATCAGAACAGGGACCAGGGGTTTGGTTTAGTCCCTCTACAGCGAGATCAGAACAGGGAACAGGGGTTTGGTTTAGTCCTCTACAGCGAGTCAGAACAGGGACCAGGGGTTGGTTAGTCCCTCTACAGCGAGTGAAAGAACCAGGTTTTGTCCTATCAGAACAGAAAGGGACCAGGGGTTTGGTTTAGTCCTCTACAGCGAGATCAGAACAGGACAGGGTTTGGTAGTCCTCTACAGCGGTCAGAACGGGACAGGGTGGTTAGGTCCTCTCGCAGAGAACAGGGACCAGGGGTTTGGTTTAGTCCCTCTACAGCGAGATCAGAACAGGGACCAGGGGTTTGGTTTAGTCCCTCTACAGCGAGGTCAAAACAGGGACCAGAGCTTTGGTTTAGTCCCTCTACAGCGAGGTCAGAACAGGGACCAGGGGTTTGGTTTAGTCCCTCTACAGCGAGGTCAGAACAGGGACCAGGGGTTTGGTTTAGTCCCTCTACAGCGAGATCAGAACAGGGACCAGGGGTTTGGTTTCCTCAGCGAGCCGGGACCAGACTTTGTTTAGTCCCTCTACAGCGAGATCAGAACAGGGACCAGGGTTTGGGTTTAGTCCCTCTACAGCGGATAGAACAGGGACCAGGGTTTGGTTTAGTCCTCTACAGCGAGTCAGAACAGGGACCAGGGGTTTGGTTTAGTCCCTCTACAGCGAGATCAGAACAGGGACCAGGGGTTTGGTTTAGTCCCTCTACAGCGAGATCAGAACAGGGACCAGGGGTTTGGTTTAGTCCCTCTACAGCGAGATCAAAACAGGGACCAGGTTTGGTTTGTCCCTACAGCGAGGTCAGAACAGAGACCAGGGTTGGTTTAGTCCCTCTACAGCGAGAATCAGAACAGGGACCAGGGGTTTGGTTTAGTCCCTCTACAGCGAGGTCAGAACAGAGACCAGGGTTTGGTTTAAGTCCCTCTAAAGCGAGATCAGAACAGGGACCAGGGTTTGGTTTTAAGTCCCTCTAACAGCGAGATCAGAACAGGGACCAGGGGTTTGGTTAGTCCCTCTACAGCGAGGTCAGAACAGGGACCAGGGGTTTGGTTTAGTCCCTCTACAGCGAGGTCAGAACAGGGACCAGGGGTTTGGTTTAGTCCCTCTACAGCGAGGTCAGAACAGGGACCAGGGGTTGGTTTTAGTCCCTCTACGCGAGGTCAGACAGGGACCAGGGGTTGGTTTTAGTCCTGTTTAGTTGCCTTTTTTCTCTCTCTCAGGTGAAATATCGTGAGGATGGAAAGAGAGCACTGTCCCAGAGCTTCTACTCTCAGCTCCCTCAGACCACAGACACTGAGTTTAACCAGAGGATCTCCAGTCTGCAGAGTCAGGTGAGAGATGGAGAGCATCATGGGAAGCTGGTTTAGGAATCTCTGACATCACTTTGAGAACCACTGGGTGAATTTATCGCACTACTCATAAGAATACAGTTTACTTCAGAGAGTAGAACAATTTTTATACTTATCACAATTTTCTTGGGTAAACCCCCCAGGACCCCCACAAAAATCTACTTTTGATCAATTAAAAAATGTAGTATTTTCTCTTTGCTGTTATTAAAGACCTACTTTTTTCATTAAAAGGTCATTAAATCTAGGTCTGTTTTTCTTGTGGTTTTTGATAAAATAATGCTTGACATTGGTTCATTTGGTTTGAATCTGACCAGTGTGACTCTTGCTACGATAATAACTTTAGGCGGCGGAGTTTGGAAAATACTTTCTGGAAATATAAAGTCTTAAAACTTTCACCTGGAAAATCAAAGCCAATATATCTTAATTGAATGTAAAAGAAAAACAAAAAGTGAGTGCTTCAGCTGGGTTGCAGAGGAGTAGTAAAGTGCCAGGTGCTCTAAAAGTATAAATACAACAAATGAGACTGCATGAAACTTGCATGGTCCCTCCTTACATTAAAGAACTTTTAATATAGTCAGTGTGCCTCGGATTTTTGGCCATTTGCACAATTTTATCCAGGCAGGTTTCATGCAGTCTCATATCTCTATATTAGTTTATAAAACTGCTAGTAACAAAAACAGAGAAACGGAACTCTGGAGGCTGAAACGGCTTGGTGCAGGACTTTACTTTGGTGTTTAAAGGGTTAAGAATGGCTGACATGATGATATAGTCGTGTTCTCAGTCTCTCAGAGGGTTTGCTGTCGTTGCAGGTGCAGTACAGAAGGGGGCGCCGCTCTGGGTCCTCTCTCTTCTCTTCTCTGCCTCAGACTCTGGACACGCTCAAGGCCAAACAGCTGTCCTCCATCCAGAGCCAGGTACGGACTCATCTAAGTCTGACTGATGTGTAAGTGTTCTGTTTAACCTTTGACCTTCACGTGTGGAGCAGGTGAAGTACCGGCAGCAGGGCCAGAGGGCGCTGTTCTCGTCTCTGCCTCAGACGCTGGACACAGAGCGGGCCAAAGCGCTCACTCCACTCATCAGCCAGGTACAGGCACAATACAAAACCGTATGTTGTGGTATTGTGTAACTTTCTAGAGTGAAAAAACATCTTTCTATCCATCTGTCCATTGCAATAAAAAGTTAAGCAATACTTTACAATAATTACAAGCAGCATTTCCATAGAAACAAGGAAAAGAAGGCCTTGTCTTAGCCATAAAAAAGTCAATTTTGGTTAGATTCAAGCCCATTCTGAAAAAGAGATATATTTTTGTTCAAGTCTTTTTTGGTTGTTGTCATAGTTGTGTTTTGGTCTAAATACAGTATGTGTGCGACTGCAGTAAAATGGTTAATAATCACTATCAGTCTATGAAAGTTCCATAGTAGATAAGGCTTTTGTCTTCTGGGCAAAGTTTTAGAATAAAATACTGTATAAACTTCCTGCTATGGAATTGCTGTGAAATAGTGTCTTTAGGTTTATATGTGGTAGGGCTGTAGTTGACTAAAGAAATTCTTGGTCGACTAAAGACATGTCCCATCGACCGATTAATCGACTAAAGAACTACAGCACTAATATATGGGAACGACTAGCATCTTGTTATTAAGATACTTTCTCCTTTATGAGCACACATAGCAGTAGAGCTGGGCGATATTGATAAAAGTAGATATCACGATAATTGTTGGGGATATTCGATTACATATTCTGACGATAGTTTGTCAAACCTACTATGTCTTTAAATGTAATATTTGAAGTGTAATGATCAAACTACTCAGGCTGTAGTCGACTTAAGACGTGTTTTAATGACTGATCAAACCTCTGACCCAAACTATACTCACAACACCACAGGCCTTTTATTTTAAATAACTATTTATAAAGAAAAAATGCAATTAAACAAGATTGTTGTGAAAGTCAAACTAATGCATATTTTGGTCAACGGAGGTTGAAATTAATGAATAATTGACTAAAAATCACATTTCTACACTTATTTAAAGGGGTTCTATTATGTAAAATGTAGTATTCCAAGATTTTAACCTTGTTAAAATGCCCCCTTCACCATTAATTTACTCAAAGTTATATTGAATTGATTCATGCATGTTTGAGTAATCTTGTGCTGTTCTTCAGCTGCAGCTCAAGTGTCTCACCTACCACCTAGCCCCGCCCACTTGTCTGTATTTACTTGTTATAATTCAAAACACTAATGCTCAAACTGAAGCATTTATGGTTTAAAACTGTCCAGAGCCATTTTCCAACAATAAAAATGTGTTTTCTAAAGTCTGTTGCTTTCCACAGTTAAATTTTAAAGTGAAGAGGCGGGGCTTATCAGTTCTGCAGTTTTGAACAGGAAGTCACTGAGCTGTTTCTATTTTCAAGCTGTTTTAAATCACTTTTGTGTTTTACAATGAACAAGGTAAATTACTGATCTGCAGATGTTCTAGTTTATTACTAAATAGTTGGGGAAAAAAACACAATAGGTCCCCTTTAAAGGTTCACAATGTAACTTTCTTAATTTGCATTGTCAAACAGCTTGTTTAGTTACATTAACGATATACTCTAGATTAGTTTTTACATACAGTATCTTCAACAACAATCTCACTCTTATCTAAAATTCGACATAATGCACACGTCTACACAGCGGTGATGCATTCATGAACAACGGGAGAATAACTGTCTGCACGCTCTGTAAAACCCAGGGAACAGTACATGTCATAGATTTTCTCCTCCAGACCAGACTATCTAACATTCACATCAGGCAGAGAGTTAAATATAGCAGAGTAAATGAATGAATGTTCTTATAAACCTTTCTCCCAAGGTGAAGTACAAACAGGAAGTGAGTCGTCAGCCGCTGTTTCACCAGCTCCCGGAGACTCTGGAGACAGACTTCGCTAAAACATGTCCGAGATCCAGAGTGAGGTATGGACTGTTAATGAGAATCACTAATGCCACTGTCTTGTTATAAAAGATCTGCTTTGTTTGTGTTTTATCCAGATAACAAATACTTTTTATATTATATTTTATTGTCTACAATCATGAGTAGGGATGGGCAATATCAGTGGTATTGTTGATTCCTTTTACCAATACGATTCCTTATTGATTTCTTATTGATTCCTTAAATAATGTGGCTTATGTATCTAGCTAGAAAACTGTATTTCACTAATTTTATTAACACTTAGATCAAAATGTGGACTATAATTTGATTTTTATTATTTAAATATTGGCTAAGTGTAAAACAAAAATAACATTTGAGGTTTAATTTCAGCTGAGGTACAAGAATAAAAGCACTTTAAAGTGTTTCAAATACTGTGTGGAGCAGACAGACTGTTGTATTGCAGAGACACTGAGGGCTGCTCTGTTTTTAAAAATATTTTTTTAACGTTTTGTAATGAAACAGGAAGTGAAGAGTCCAGCACAGGATCAAAGTTGACGTAGCATTTAAAGGTACAACAGCCCAAAGCGGCATCGATAAGAGGAATCAATGAGGAAAGAGACGTACGATTCCAATAGACTGGTAGAAATAGATCACCATCCCTAATCATCCTACAACTCTAATGTTGTAGTTCCACAAGGCGCTATCCTTGGACCCATACTCTTTTCTTTTTATATTTGAAAAAGAAAACCCATTTTTAAATCTTTTGCCTCAAAGTAAGAAGCAATGTCTTGAATCATCTTCAAAACAGTTGGAAACAAGGAAAGTACTAATCTAGGTCTAAATAAAATAATAAATACACTTTTGAAATTAAAGTTAAAACCATAGAATCAAACAATTTTAACTTCTTAGTAGGTTCTTAGTCATGGGTTCTTGATACGATCTGACTTTTGATTCAGTCCTGGCCGTTTGTGACTGGTGTGACTGTTTGTGTTTCAGGTTCTGTACAGGAGAAGCGAAGGAGCAGAGTCACAGCTGTTTCTGCTCTGCCTCACACTCTCCACACGTTTGTGACTGGTTGATTGTTGTTGTTTCAGGTTCTGTCAGGAGAGACCGAGAGAGCAGAGTCACAGTGTTTCTGCTCTGCTCAGACTCTCCACACGTTTGTGACTGGTTTGATTGTTGTTGTTTCAGGTTCTGTACAGGAGAGGCGAGAGGAGCAGAGTCACAGCCTGTTTCTGCTCTGCTCAGACTCTCACCACACAGTTGTGACTGGTGGTTGTGTGTTCAGGTTCTGTACAGGAGAGAGCGAGAGGAGCAGAGTCACAGCCTGTTCTCTGCTCTGCCTCAGACTCTCACCACACAGTTTGTGACTCGTGTGATTGTTGTTGTTCAGTTCTGTACAGGAGAGCGAGAGGCAGAGTCACAGCCTGTTTTCTGCTCTGCCTCAGACTCTCACCACACAGTTGTGAAGGACATGGCAGAGACACACAGTCAGGTGAGCTCTTCTCTAAACACAGCTCCAGTCCATCCTCTCGTGTTCTGTTATCTGTGAGACTCTGATAAGTGACGTCAGCATCTCCTCAGGCTGTGGGCGGGGCTTTACATCTCTGGCTTAAATGGTCTGTGGTTTTGTTGTTTTTAGACGAAGTATCGACTGGAGGCAAAGCAGCAGCTCCAAGACTCTCTGTTCAGAAAACTGTCCCAAACTCTGGACATAAAACACGCCAAAGAGAGCGGCCGACTGCACAGCGAGGTGAGGCCCGCTTTAGATCTGGTCTAGTCCTGCTTTAGTCCAGTTTTAGATCTACGTCAGACCTACTTTAATCCTGCTATAGTCCTGATTTAGTCCTGATTTCAGTCCTGGTTTAGTTCTATTTAATCCTGCTTTTGTCATGCTTTCGACCTGCTTTAGTCCTTGTTTAGTCCTGGTTTTAGTCGTGTTTTAGTCCTGCTTTAGTCCAGTTTTAGATCTACGTCAGACCTACTTTAATCTTGCTTTTGAGCTAGCTTTAGTCCTGTCTTAGTCCTGTCTTTAGAACTGCTCTGGACTTTCTTTAGACATGCTTTAGTCTTGTTGTAGTCTTGGTTTAGTCCCGATTTTAGTCCTGGTTTAGTCTTGCTTTCGACCTGCTTTAGTCCTGGTTTTAGTCCTGTTTTAGAACTGCTTTAGTCTAGTTTAAGTCCTGCTTTAGTCCTGGTTTTAGTCCTGTTTTAGAACTGCTCTGGACTTTCATTAGACATGCTTTAGTCTTGTTGTAGTCTTGGTTTAGTCCCAATTTTAGTCCTGGTTTAGTCTTGCTTTCGACCTGCTTTAGTCCTGGTTTTAGTCCTGGTTTAGTTCTATTTAAGTCCTGCTTTAGTCCTTCCTTTAGTGCTTTTTTTAGTCATGGTTTTAGTCCTGTTGAAGTCATGTTTTCGACCAGTTTTAGTCTAGTTTAAGTGCTGGTTTAGTCCTAGTTTTAGTCCTGCTTTAGTCCTGCTTTAGTCCTGGTTTTAGCCCTGCTTTAGTCCTGCTTTAGTCTAGTTTTAGTCCTGTTTTCGTCATCCTTTCGACATGCTTTAGTCCTGCTTTAGTCCTAGTTTTAGCTCCACTTTAATCATGTTATAGCCCTGGTTTTAGTCCCTCTTTAGACCTAGTTTAGTCGTGTATTTTGCTGTAACTTCCTGTTTGCGTTGTGTTTGGTTCCAGAGGCAGTACCGACACGAGGGTCTGAAAGCTCTGAGCTCCAGTCTGTTCCACCTGCTCCCACAAACCCCAGAGACCAGCTTCAACCGAGAACTCAACCGGGTCCTGAGCCAGGTACCGACTCCGCACACACTTGCCAGATTCTGTTCAGCCCCAAGTTTACACGATCACGGTTTAGTCCTGTCAGTCAACCAACCACAGAGCAGTTAAAATGCATCAGTAGTCTCAGCTTAGTCCTTGTTTGTGCTGGTTTAGTCCTGGTCTAGTTGGGGTCGTGTGATATGGCTAATCTAATCTTCTACATTTCAACTTTGTATATTATAATGTATCATATGATCTTGCTCAGCCTCGGTCTAGTCGTTCTTTTGTGTCACTTTTGTTCTTGTTTTGTCTTTGTTCAGGTGAAATACAGGGAGCGTCTTCACAGCTGTATTTACACACAGCTCCCACAAACCATCGAAACTCTGAGAGCCAAAAGTCTGTCTGAGATCACCAGCCAGGTCTGTCCTTCCTCTGTCGCTTCAGCCTGGCTTCAAACGAGACTTTGCAGAGAAGTGAAATAACTGTTTGTGTCTGCTCTGTGTTCCAGGTGAAGTACAAGGACAGTGGGAGGAAGTGGACGTCCAGCTGTTTGTTTTCTAAGCTTCCTCAGACTCCAGAGACTCTCCACGCTAAAGCCCTGTCTCAGATCCACAGCCAGGTCAGCTCCAGCTCAAGTCCAGAGCTCTAGACCTGCTCTAGACCTGCTTTAGACCTACTGTAGTCCTGACACTTTCCTTGGTTTTGTCCAGGTGAAGTACAGACAGGACCACAGCAGCAGAAGTCTGTTCCATCAGCTCAAAGAGACTCCAGAGACTGAACTGTGTAGAGCTCTACAGGATCTTTACAGCCAGGTAAGGACTACACCAGGTCTGAACTAGGGCTATGATCTCCATTGGACCCAGTCTGAACCAGGACGAGGTCTAAACTGGGACTCTGGTGAGGACTATAACAGATCTGAAACAGGACACTGTTGTCAGCTAAATTACAAGAGTTTATCTGTGAGAAAACAAAACACTACGACCTTTAAACTTTACATTCAGGTGAAAAAACGACGAGAAAAACCTTGACTCAAGCTTCAGCAGACAGACGTCTGTCAGACCGGTTCAGACCTGATCCAAACAGGTGCTCTCGTCTTGTTTCGTTGTTTTATTCAAAGAAGTTTCCCCAGCTAACCAGACGGAGAGGAGCTTATTCTGCCTAACACATGCGCAGTAGATCTGCACGAGCTTTCATCAAAAGCAGTTGGGAATTGGAGGAACTTCTGACGTAATACTTCGATCTGTTTGGACGACGCGCCGTCCATCCCACCTTTGCGGTGTTTTAGCCAATCACAGCACATAATCATTGCCAAATCCAGTTGGAGAAATGCACAAACATTTTTCCCATTCCCAAATGCAAAAAGCACTGCTTCTTGCTCTTTTTTTTCAAAAAATAACTGCGTTTCTGCTCAAACTGATTCAAAGCCTTAGCTCCAGTCCCTGCGTCTGCTGCGTGGCCATGTTTGTAGTTTTGCTGTGAGCACGCCTGGCACTCGCTGCTGCCGTTACATTTGTAAACCCCGCCTCTCCTGTAGACAAACCTTCTTATTGGTGCGAGCATTCCATACTTGATTTGAACCATTGGGTGGGCCCTTCAAGATGGTTTCTCGTGGATTTGTAAAACCACAAATACTGTCAGAATTCAATGTGCTGTGCAAGGTTAACACAAATTCCTATTATTGATTAACTGTCTCTGGTAGCCCTGTTAGTTCCCCCTGGTTCACTGTGTGTTTGCTGTGATCATCAGGTGAAGTACAAGGAGCAGGTGAAGAAGACCCAGGCTCAGACGCTGTTTTCTGGACTTCCTCAGACTTCAGACACTCTTCAGGCCAAACTCCAGTCAGAGCTGCAGAGCGAGGCAAGAACCTGTACTCGGTTTGGTTTAGATGTGTTTCAAATATACAGAATTCACCAATATGTCTTTAGAAATCAGTTTTCCCCACACCAATATGAGCCTTTGCTGACTCCTTAAAGTGATGATGGCAGTAACTATCAGTACTTGAATCTGTTTGTCTTGTTTCAGGTTTTGTACAGGAGAGATCGAGAGGAGCAGAGTCACAGCCTGTTTCTGCTCTGCCTCAGACTCTCACCACACAGTTTGTCAAGGACATGGCAGAGACTCACAGTCAGGTGAAAGTTTACTTTCTTTTATTTCTAAATCAAGCTTAATGTTTTCATGAGTTGCTATTCACAAGAAAACATATTATTTTTACTTATTTAATACTTTGCTCTAACCTGCCTCTGTCACAAACTCTTGAGAATCCATCCGGTCCTTCTGCCACCTTTAGGTTTGCATTTTCAGACTCAAACCATCTGTGTTTCAGACCAATCACAGCACAGCATTGTGGTTCAGGTGGAGGTCAAATGCCAAGAACAAACCCAATATGGCAGCGACGGCAGACTTTTATATGAGCTTCTCATAAACTTATTAAGTTTCTTGCTGATCTCTAAAACAAATGTTCATTTATTTTAATTTAATTGTATTTAATTAAAGCTTTTGTCAAAACCCAAAACATTATGTCCAGTCTAGTGTCATTCAGGTTCAAACTGCAGCTTTACTGTTCTGCACATTTACAAAAGAAATAGTGTTTTCTTCTGTGCAGAGCTTGTTCTCACTCATGATTAGAGTCAAGCACAATCAGAGGCTAAAGTACAAAGCTTCAGATAAACAAAGACACCAGACATTTATTTATTTCTGGTTTGGATAATAATGAATTCTGAAAATGACTAAAGCAATGACAAACCAGGCACTACACCACAGCTCTGGTCCACTGTAGCTCTCAGTTCTTTAGTGAATCCAGTCCTGAGTTTTCCTCTTGTGAACCGTATCCAGTCTCTTCTCTCCTCTCTCTGCTTCTTGTTTCTGTCCGTGGCACTCTCTCTTCAGATAAAGCTGCTCTGGGTCTATTCTGAGCTCTTTATCTGAGGCTGACTTTGTCCTGCAGCGGGTTTTAAAGCTCCACTGACGCTAAGTTAAGAAGAAGAAGCAGCTCTGGATCAACGTTAATTATTACTGCAGCCGTAACATAACTTCTTATTGAGCTTCTTTTGATGCATGTATGATTTTATATTACACATATTCTCGACAGTGTTCTTTTTAACGAGAAGTTTTGTTTTTATGTAAGACTTTTCAGTAGAATTTTCAGTTGAACTCACATTAAACACTGCAAAAACTATACGTCTAGATGTGCTTAAAGTGACTTGAATTCTGAATTTTAATCTGGATTTGAGCTGTTTTAACTGTTTAAGATTTAATTGCTTATTTAACACAGAATATTTCTTGTGTTTCAAGGCTGGTTCTAAGAGAATTTGGCTTAAAATGAGAACAAGAAATTACCAATAGGATAAGTACAAGTGTTTTAACCCAATGGCAAATAGTTTGGTTCGAAAAAAAGTAGTAATGTTTTGAAATCTGTTCAAAAATATCTTGGTCTCTACAGTATAAGAAAAGGAGCCTAAATTAGTCAAAATGCTTGAAATTAGTGTTCAAATTCTAGAATCAAGCCATTTTAACTTGAAATTCACTTTTTGCAGTGAACCAGAGATCATTTTAAAATTCTAAATACCAGAGCTGTGGACTTGAATCTCTATTTTGATGACTTGATTTGATAAAATGGACTAAGACACAATTCACACGGCGTAATATTTACCTCAGGACGTCTGTAAACTTTAAATGACCCCATGTTGAGTTTTCACACGGACATATTCGATGTCTGTAATTTTTTGTAATGTTTTACAGACTTTCCTGAAATGGTCACAGATGATTTTTAACAACGACCTTTTACTTGATTCATGACATGAGCGTTTTTCGGTTTGTTTTACCTGAATGAGCATTACCTGAGCTGCAGCAGCGTAAATGTGGCTCAGTTTATCAAAGTCACATCCACAACATCAGATTTCTTATGAAACAGCCGCAGACTCTCTCTTTTAATCCATTTATGATGATCAAATCCAAACTTTGCAGCTCTGTCCAAACTTTTCCCCAAACATCCTTGACCTTCTGTTGTTACAACAAGGTTGTTGTACTTCCGGTTCACGGACTTTTAATCGCAGTTTGATTAATCGTTAGTGTTTTAATCGTAGAAAAAAAAACAATTTCATTTGAAACTGATCCGTAAATAAGAATAATAATAATTTTGTTCAAATCTGAAGGTAAAAAAAGCCACTATGTTTCGATGATTTCAGTGGCCATTATTAATTCATTTCTAAACTGTTCACGGATTGAAAACACATTCATACGAATTTAGAATCACATGAGGACAGAAGAGTTTGGAGAATTACAGGAGGAAACTTTACAGACATTTTAACAGACATGAGGGATTCATACAAGAGTATAAGCTCAGATGACGTCTGGAATTATTACAATTTACATGAGGTCTGAGGTCAATATTAGGCCGTGGTAATGGGACATTAGTCTGAAAATGGTGCTAATAACCTCCTCAACATTTGTGACCAAACCTCACACAAACTGATGAAACTGTGGAAATACATTTGGTAGTTTAATTTAAAGCCGTGACTTGACTTGAAATTTGCAAAACGCTATTTTAGTCTAAATTGTTTACTGGTAATCTTACATTGCCATCCAGAAAAGCTGTGTTTTATTTAAGTTAGTATTTTAGTTGATTATGTGTTTGTGCAGGTGAAGTACAAAGAGTCCATGAAGAAGCAGAGCAGTAATCCTCTGTATCACACACTTCCTGAAACTCTGGAGACGCAGCGAGTCAAAGAAGTGACAGAGCTGCAGAGTCAGGTACAAACCCAGACACCCACACGTCCAAAGATCGTCTGAATAATCATAGTAGTGTCGTGTGTTTCAGGTGAAGTACACAGAGGGGAAGAAGGTTCTGTCTCAGAGTCTGTACTCTCAGCTTCCTCAGACGGCAGAGACGCAGCTCGCCTCCAAGATGGCCCAGCTCAGCAGTCAAGTGAGCTTTTACATCTTATACCATCTGAATGTTTCTGTCACATGTTTTACTCATTTAACTCATGTTTTCTGAGCCTCATGATGAGTTAATCCAGCTGCACACTTAAAGGAGTTCTGAACAGGCCACAGACAAAAGGACATTTCCAGGATTATGAGTCTGACAGTGAAGAACAGAGACACAGAGACTTGTGGAGCAGCAGTGAACGGAGAACAGTGTGTGTCATGTGATGTAGCGCAGAGTTTTCTTTTATAAAAGTGAAACAACAACAATGATGAAATACCAGTGGATTAAAGCAGGTTTATAAAGGAGCTGTGCAGTGTAAAAGTCATGTTCTATCGTCTAGTAAAGGTGCTTCTCACATCATTTAAGGAGCAGGTGTGTTGGAGATGAAGTGTGTAATGTTCGTAAAAAAAGAGTTACATTTATTTACAGATGATGAGGCAATGTTTCTTCTTTATTTGACATTTGAAGCGTCGCCGTCACAGGTGCACCAGATGCTTCTGTTGTAAAGGTCCTCGCTCGTGCAGCAGCAGTCCTAAGAGAGTCACAGTGACACACAGACAGAAGGAGAGAAACACAACACATCTCTGACTCTGACCACACTGAACTGAACTCAGAGAGGGAAACATTGGGCCCAAAATAAAAAAATCAAAACTCCTGTAGTGTGCAGAAGTTTTTACTAACATTTTTCAACAAGCCATGATCATAATGAAGACTTCCAAACTTAGGTGTAACAAGTGCAACGCTCACAGAAAATGTACTTTTTACACTACACACACTGCCTTCATTCTCTGTGAATATTAAATATGGCAAAGGAAGAACTGCACATGTTTAGTTTGGTGTTCAAGTGTTTGCTGCTTTGAGCAGAGACTCTGTAGTTTAGTCCCTTCTATAGATGAAATTACACTAATATCACAGGATAAAAGGAAAACAATTACAAACCTTTTGTGAGCTATTATTCAGTGCACAGACTGTCTAAGAATGAGTCCTCACACTCTTCCTCTCTCTCTTTCAGCTGAACTAAATGTTATTAGTTAATGAATTGTGGAACTGGATTTTCACAACTTGTTCTTTCCACCATGCTTTGCTGATGTGTCATTATCTTTCTCTTTTTGTTCTCCCCTCAATAAGCTTAATGTTGCTGAATAACATTGAGTTAAAAATCACTCCACTTGGCCCACACAATGTTTCTATTTTGCCATACATTAACCTCTCATCTGTGTTAAGTTTCATTATGATTAGGACATTAGGACCTTTGCTAATTGTTCATGACTATGGCAGCAGTCTTAATCTAACATCATAGTGAAACCTCTAGTGTTGATGGTGGGACACATTTATTCAGAGTCATACTTTGAGCCAAAAACATTTTACTGAGAAGACTACAGACTACAGTGTGTAGGCAGAAAGAGAGAGAGCGCTGTAGAGAAGCTTGTTAAAAGGTTTAAGAAGCACAGATACCACTTCAGAATTATTAAAATTAAAACCTCTTGTTACAAATATTTGCCCAGACTCGCCCTGGGCCAGAGTAGTAGTTTGTTTGTTTGAATGTTGGAGTGAGAAGCTCCACAGACAAGCCTCTGTCAGTAAAAACACTGTTTGGAAGAAAAAAAGTTATTATTTTAATGCTAAACAGCAAAATTTTAAAGTCTGTGAAAGCTTTCGAATGGAAAATTGAGACTGATCAA
The DNA here is from genome assembly GCA_038363315.1 of Mugilogobius chulae. Taxonomy (NCBI): domain Eukaryota; kingdom Metazoa; phylum Chordata; class Actinopteri; order Gobiiformes; family Gobiidae; genus Mugilogobius; species Mugilogobius chulae. The sequence continues at coordinate 77,041 of JBBPFD010000223.1, read as the reverse complement.
TATGAGAGAAAATGTATTATTATTTTTCCACCTCATCCAGTTCTGTCTGAGCGAGTTTAGTCGTCACAAAAAGACTAACAGCAGATAACTACAGATATGACGCTGCTTATATCTTATTTCCACGTGAATAGTTGCTTTGACACTAGATTTATGCTGGTTCTTAGTTTAGTTGTTAAATCGTGAACAGATCCTTTAAAAAAGTCTGATGTATGTTTTTTTCTCAGAGTAAATACAAAGAGGAAGGTCTGAAGAGTCTGTGTCAGAGCGTTTACTCACATCTGCCTGAGACCAACGACACCGCTCTGGCCAAAACCGTGTCGGAGCTGCAGAGCCAGGTGAGAGAAGAGAGAGAGCGCTGCATCGTGGGAAACGTAGTCCAGCCTGTCTCTGATCAGTGCGTTTTGTTTCAGAGTAAATACACCCAGGCCAGCAGAAAGCAGGCGTGTGACAGTCTGTTCCACCATCTGTCCGTCACGCCGCAGATCCAGCACGCCAAAGACGTCACGCAGCTGCAGAGCCAGGTACAAACCAGCCACGTTATTCTGCTTTCAGAGCTTGTTCTTATTTATGATTAAAGTCGGTCAGAATCTGAGGCTAAAACCACAAAGCGTCAAACAAACAAAGAAGCAGTTTGGGTTAGAATGTAGTCAAGTGTTTTAGAGAAAGAAACAAACCAAGTTAAGCCACACAACGTCACTTATTATTTACAGAACTTAAGATTTACCTCTGAAGTAGTAGTTTTAGGATTGGGCTTAGGTTAAAGCTAGGTTAGAGGTCCCACATTTTTTACTCTATAGCCTAATGTTGTTGTTGAAAAATGTGCCCCACTGACTTTTAAACTCCACACACCTTCACTGGAGTCAGCTGATTACTTTCTTACAAACATGAAGCTGCAGCTATTGTATTAACCTTGTTTAAACTGCTTCACTTCACAGTTTAACACAAGATATTGAAGCATTTTTAATGGAAATCTCAACTAAAGAAAAGTAAAAATCTAAATCATTGATCAAAAAGGCATCTACTTAAGGTTCTTCAGGAATATTATCAAGTACAAGAGTTTAATTGAGGCTGAAATAGCAGTTGTTATAAAAACTTCCATTTCAGAGCCTTTTTATCTTTGTAGATGTAGATGTCAGTTTGGGAATACTTAAACATGTGTGAATGAGACTAAACTCAACTTTGGGGATGTTTTGGGTGAAGTAACAACGTTCTAAAATGACTAAGAGCTCACAAAAGTAAATTTTGTATAATATGGGACCTTTAAAGTATATTTGGTTATGTTTAGGACTTTGGGAAAGGTATTCTAACCAGGTCATAGCATACATACGTTGGTGCCCCTCTGTTGATGAAAGAAAAACTCACAATGGCCATTGAAATCTCTTAAAACATACAAAAGTAGCAATAAATTAAAATATATTGAACATAAACAATCAAAATCAGCCATTATTTTAACTTGTTTATCAACAGCATGTGAGCTGTTTGGTTTCAGATGGTCAAGGTTTAGCACTAGCATCGACAAACACATCCTTTTATACAACACACTTTGGTCCTTTGGTGAGGTTTTCTATTAGATTTGTAAAGTATTTAACATGTTTTCAGAAAAAAAAAACAATCACAACTCACTGTTCACTGTCTGATCTTATAGTAATTTTTCATTTTAGGCTGAGGCAGTGAAACCCTCATAGAAATTAACTAAACAGGAAATGAACATGTCCGCAAGATGTTAGCATTTTTGAAAATAAACAAGCCAACTGACGTTCTGTGCACAGTCAATTATTTAAAAAACAATACGTTATACAAATGATTTGGAACCATAACTTGATATTTTGTTGCACAACCTATTGCTGCAATGAAACGATTTGTGTAACTCTCAGTGTGTTTTGTCCTCATGAGCAAACTGCTCAGATGTGTCAGGTTTGAAGAGTCTTCTCCAGATGTTTCAGCTCCTTCAGTGTTCAATAGGACTGAGATCTGGGCTCATAGAGACACTTCAGAACAGTCCACTGCTCTCCTCTGAGACATTCCTGGCTGTTTTTGGTTGTTTGGGTCGTTCTCCTGTTGAAGACTCATGACCTGCGACTGAGACCAAGTTTTCTGACACTAGGCACCACATTTCTCTCCAAACTACCATGATTGTCTTGAGATTCACAGATTCAAGACACTCTGTGCCAGACACTGCAAAGCAGCCCCAGAACATAACCAAGCCTCCTCCATGTTTCACAGCAGGACAGTGTTCTTTTCTGGGTTTGCTTAAGATGTGCCTCTATGAACACAAAAACGCTCCAGTTTGGTCTCATCTGTTTGATGGACATTCCCCCAGAAGCTTTGTGTCTTGTCAACATGCATTTTTGCAAATTCCAGTCATTTCAGTTACCAGTTACGCCCCAGACAGACCGCACGCATTAGTGAGAGGCTCGCGGCTACAGTGAGTGAGTTGCTTGGAGGAAAGCGTAGTGATAACACACTGGGAGCGAGGGGAGAGAAGTGACTGAAGTACCATCCCATTCCTAAGTTCGTGGCTGATTTGCTGTTGTTCCCAAACACTTCCATTTTGTTCTAATAGAGCTGACAGTTGACTGAGGTTCATCCTATAACAGTTCCACGCTGGAATTCACTCTTCGCTCCTGAGAGCGGCCCAGTCACAAATGTCTTGTTTCACAGTCTGCAGCCTGAGTGTTGACTTTATACACCTGTGATTAGGACACCTGATTCTGATCATTTGAATGGGTGAGACAATACTTTTGGTAATATAGTGTAAGTTTGTTTTCATCATCTGTATGGGCTGGTCGGGTCAGACGCGTGAGTTTTTGGAACGGAAAAAAAGAAGTGTAAAATCACTGTCAATCAGAGTCAGTCTCGCCTCGGAGCACGCAACTGCTCAGGGTTTTAGCGCGCTGTGTTCTGACCCACAGAAGTAGACACGTAAGTGAAACGAGCCTAGCGTCTGCCTGCGCGAGACATTTCACTTGCCATTCCGCTTCCAAGTCCTTGTGCAGTGTGTTTTTTCTCAATAACAGGCGGATACCAACTATTTTGTCCACGTGGGCAACTGTGTATGAAAAAATAAAAACAGCATTGTAGCCGTATTGTCGCCACCATTTTTTTACTCAACATTTTCACTCTCCATTACACACTGCACTGCACAACAAAAATCTATCTTAAAATCATTGACTTGACCCTGTTTTTATGTCTGAACAGACGAAGTACAGAGAGGGTCAGAAGGAGCTGAGCAGCGCCCTCTACAGTCAGCTCCCAGAGACGGAGGAGATCAGGTTCGCTTCAGCCGTGAGCCAGCTGCAGAGTCAGGTAAACGCCCCACACACAGGCCTGGAGCTTATGTCTGTGTCTGTGATATTATTATGTGTGAGCAGCATTCGTACAAGCAGCAGGGCCGAGCCGAGCTGAGCAGCAGCCAGTTCCACCTTCTACCTCAGACCAGAGACACAGAGTTCGCCAAATACGTCTCCGAGATCCAGAGCGAGGTCCGTGCGCAACAAAAGACCTTTTTCATCTGCGAATGTTTAAACGATCTAATGTGTTCCAGGTTTTGTACAGGAGAGACCGAGAGGAGCAGAGTCAGAGCCTGTTCTCTGCTCTGCCTCAGACTCTCACCACACAGTTTGTGAAGGAAGTGTCCGAGGCTCTCTCTGAGGTCAGACTCATTTACTTTTACTCATTTACTTTAGTTTATGTCTCTATGTGAGCTCCTACTTGTCATGAGAATATTAGACTATTTCTCTTTCTCTCAACTGGGTTTAAAAAGGTTGGATACTTTGCTTGTTTGTCTGTTTTAACGTTTTGGCCAATCAGCTTGAAGCACTTCTCTTCTTTTTCCCGATGTCGACCAGTGACTGATTAAATGTAGATTTAGACTGTTAGTAAAGCCTGTTTTACAGATTGGTCACTTGTAAAGGTTCACATAGTTTCCTCCTGGAAGTTGTCATTAAGATATTGTTTTAAATATGTCTTTGTCTAAAACTGGACTAAAACAGCAGTAAGGAAAGACCAAAACAGGACTAAAACAGGACTAAAGCAGAACTAAAACAGGTCTTAACCAGGACTAAAGAAGGGCTAAAACAGGACTAAATCAGGACTAAAACAGGTCTTAACCAGGACTAAAACAGGACTAAAGAAGGACAAAAAATAGGATTAAAACACATCTAAACCAGGACTAAAGAAAGGCTAAAACAGGACTAAAACTGGACTAAAACAGGACTAAAGAACAGGACTAAAACAGAACTAAAACAGGTCTTAACCAGGACTAAAGAAGGGCTAAAACAGGACTAAAACAGGTCTTAACCAGGACTAAAGAAGGACTAAATCAGGACTAAAACAGGTCTTAACCAGGACTAAAGAAGGGCTAAAACAGGTCTTAACCAGGACTAAAACAGGACTGAAGAAGGACGAAAAATAGGATTAAAACACATCTAAACCAGGACTAAAGAAAGGCTAAAACAGGACTAAAACAGGACTAAAGAACAGGACTAAAACAGAACTAAAACAGGTCTTAACCAGGACTAAAACAGGACTAAAGAAGGACGAAAAATAGGATTAAAGCAGATCTAAACCAGGACTAAAGAAAGGCTAAAACAGGACTAAAGAACAGGACTAAAACAGACTACAAAGGACTTCTTCAGTCTTTTCCTCTTGCCTTGTTTGTGAGTTTAACTCTGGCTAAAGCGGGACTAAAGCAGAACTAAAACAGGGCCAAAACCAGGACTAAAGAACAAGACTAAAGAACGACTAAAACAGGACTAAAGAACAGGACTAAAGAAGGACGAAAAACAGAACCAAAACAAGTCTAAACCAGGACTAAAGAAGGGCTAAAACTGGACTAAAACAGGACTAAAGAAGGACTAATGCCTTTAGACTTGGTTGCTAGTTTAACTCCTGGGTTTTTTGAGCCTTTCTGTGTGGAGTTTTCATGTTTCTCCCTGTGTCTGAGTGGGTTTCCTCTGATTTCCCCCCACCAATCAAAACATGCACATTAGGGTAAATCCTCAAACTACTGTAGTCCTCCTAACCAAACCTAAAGAAGATCCCCGGGCAATCACATTGAACAATTAATGCAAAGGACTAATTTAACTAAAAAAATAAAAGCAAGAATCAGTGAATAGTTAATTTAATTTGAGTCTTTGTGCTTTTAGTGTAAGACTGACGTTGCCTTGTCTGTGTTTCAGAACAAGTACAAAGCGTCGGGTAAAAAGGAGCTAGAGAAGAGTTTATATTCTGTTCTGCCTGAGACCAAAGAGACCCAACACGCTAAAGAGGCGGCTCAGCTCTGCAGCCAGGTCACAACTTTCACTTTCCCCACGTATAACTTCACACATGAACCTCCGGAGACTGACTGTGGCCTTTGTTTTGTGGAGCAGAAGTCGTACGCAGAGGAGAGCAGGAAGGAGGCCGTCTGCAGTCTGTACTCACACATGCCTCAGACCATCGAGACCGTGTTCGCCAAAGAACTGTCCAGAGCACAGAGCGACGTAAGTCAGTCTGTCAGCTCAGGCTTTAAAATATTTGTAGGTTTTGAATCAGTTCATTTAGCACTCATTTCTTTACAAATACTATGTCCCCTTGCAGATATGAACAATACGGAAGTCCAGAGCTGCCAATGTGGAGTAAACATTTTTTCCAGCTTTCTCGTTATAACGACTTTATATTTACGTTCAAACGACAATATTCTCGTTATTACGACTTTTTATTTACGTTCAAACGACTTTTTTTTACGTTCAAACGAGAATATAATGTCGTTATAACGACTTTAAATTTACGTTAAAACAAAAATATATTCTCGTTCGAACGACTTTTTTATGATAAACAGACTGCTCTTCCCATGATGCGCCACAAGCTGGATGGCTCAGAGCCATGTACTATGAAGCTAGATTTGGGGTTTAGCGAGGTCAGTTCTGGGTTAAACCTGGTCTGGTCCTATGAAACTGGATCACTTCCTATCAGGGCAGATCTCTATGGCAACATGAGACAAACTCATAACCTGCTCCGGACCAGGATCTGAATAAGTTAAAAAGACGAGGTGCTGGCCAATCAGAGACGAGAGAGAATTTAGGCCTTTGAGAAGAGACGGGAGAGAGTGAGAGAGATGAGAAAGGGCAGCGGAGAAATGAGGAAAGACGAAAGTGGCGTATTTTATATCAAAGCGACGCGCACGTATTTATAAAAACACTGGAAGAATCTTGTTTAATCTGTGTGATGATTAATAAACGGAGCATCATGGGAAGGGCTGTCTATTTTTCATTAAAAGTCGTTTTAACGAGAATATATTGTCGTTTTAATGTTAAATAAAAAGTCGTTCGAACGACATTATATTCTCGTTTGAACGTAAAAAAAAGTCATTTGAACGTAAATATAAAGTCGTTATAACGAGAAAAGCTGGAAAAAATGTTTACTCCACACTGGCAGCTCTGGACTTCCGTAGAACAAACATAAACTCACACCCTTTGAAAAATGAGGGCCATTGAATTGAATTTACTTAGTTTTGCAAGACAGCATTGAGGTCTGTGAGATCTGGAGTGTTAGAGTGTTTTTATTGTGTCTGTGTGCCGTCCTCTTTCATAAAACTGGCCTCTAGTTTCATTAACATTTTACTATGATACCTTCTAAGCTGGGCTGGCACAGTGCGGCTCGTTACAAACCTGCTTTTGTTTTCTTTCCCTCGGGAAGCGTGCAGCTGTCAGTGCAGAATCAAAGCAGAGCTATTTACCAGATAGTTTCTTTGAGAAGTCTTTCAAACTCCCAGTGATATTCTGTGAAACTGGAGCTTCATATTGAGCTCCAGTTGATATAAATAAATAAATAAATTTGTCATCATATCCA
>JBBPFD010000223.1:40803-65365 GCA_038363315.1 Mugilogobius chulae | reverse complement strand
ACATTTTTACAGACATGGAAGAGTAGAAACTCAGATGATGTCCGTAATTATTACAATTTACGTGAGGTCTGAGGCCAATATTAGGCCGTGGTAATGGGACATAAGACTGGAAAATGGCCCTAATAACCTTCTCACCATTTGTGACCAAAACTCACACAACCTGTATGAAATTGTGGAAATACATTTGTTCATTTCATTTAAAGCTGTGACTTGACTTGTCGTCATGTATTTAGCCTAAATTCATATTTATTTTGTTTACCGTAATCTTACATTGCCATTCAGAAAAGCTGTTTATTTAATATTTGGTTGTTGATGATGTTGATGCTGTATTCGTGCAGGTGAAGTACAAAGAGTCCATGAAAGAAGCAGAGCAGTAATCCTCTGTATCACACACTTCCTGAAACTCTGGAGACGCAGCGAGTCAAAGAAGTGACGGAGCTGCAGAGTCAGGTACAAACCAGACACCCACACGTCCAAAGATCGTCTGAATAATCATAACAGTGACACGTCCAAAGATCGTCTGAATAATCATAACAGTCACACGTCCAAAATCGTCTGAATAATCATAACAGTGACACGTCCAGAGATCGTCTGAATAATCATACAGTGACACGTCCAAAGATCGTCCTGAATAATCATAACAGTGAACGTCCAAAGATCGTCTGAATAATCATAACAGTGACACGTCCAAAGATCGTCTGAATAATCATAACAGTGACACGTCCAAAGATCGTCTGAATAATCATAACAGTCACACGTCCAAAGATCGTCTGAATATCATAACAGTGACACGTCCAGAGATCGTTGAATAATCATAACAGTGACACGTCCAAAGATCGTCTGAATAATCATAACAGTGACACGTCCAAAGATCGTCTGAATAATCATAACAGTGACACGTCCAAGATCGTCTGAATAATCATAACAGTGACACGTCAAAGATCGTCTGAATAATCATAACAGTGACACGTCCAAAGATCGTCTGAATATCATAACAGTGACACGTCTAAAGATCGTCTGAATAATCATAACAGTGACACGTCCACAGAAATCGTCTGAATAATCATAACAGTGACACGTCCAAAGATCGTCTGAATAATCATAACAGTGACACGTCTAAAGATCGTCTGAATAATCATAACAGTGACACGTCCAAAGATCGTCTGAATATCATAACAGTGACACGTCCAAAGATCGTCTGAATAATCATAACAGTGACACGTCTAAAGATCGTCTGAATAATCATAACAGTGACACGTCCAAAGATCGTCTGAATAATCATAACAGTGACACGTCTAAAGATCGTCTGAATAATCATAACAGTGACACGTCCAAAGATCGTCTGAATAATCATAACAGTGACACGTCTAAAGATCGTCTGAATATCATAACAGTGACACTGTCCAAAGATCGTCTGAATAATCATAACAGTGACACGTCCAAAGATCGTCTGAATAATCAAACAGTGACACGTCCAAAGATCGTCTGAATAATCATAACAGTGACACGTCTAAAGATCGTCTGAATAATCATAACAGTGACACGTCCAAAGATCGTCTGAATAATCATAACAGTGACACGTCCAAAGATCGTCTGAATAATCATAACAGTGACACGTCCAAAGATCGTCTGAATAATCATAACAGTCACACGTCCAAAGATCGTCTGAATAATCATAACAGTGACACGTCCAAAGATCATCTCTGAACTAGGGCTGCAACTAACCATTATTTGGTAATCGATCAGTTGGGCGATTATTCTTTCGATGAATCTATTAGTTGTTTAGAACACAGAAGTCACTTGAATACAAGATTGTTGATCAATTTGAGTTGAGGTAACATCGCTTGAGGACTTTCTAAAGGTGTAGATTGTTAAAAGTACCCACAAATCTGACACTAATCGACACTAAAACTGGTATCAAAGTACTTGAATACTTGACAACATTTGATATTTTCTTGGGAGTTTTAGAATAATCCTGAGCGGTATCAAACTAGTTCAAAACAAAAATGTTTTTGTGTCTGTTGCATAGAAATTTTGACATAAAAAGAGCATTTTTAATGATCATTGTGGTATCATAATTAGTTTTAAGAATCTCAGCTTGAAGTTTAGTATCATAACATTAGACTCAGGCAAGCTACTTTTTACATAAAAAACCTTAAATTACACAATTTTCATGTAATTTCTGTCCAGTCTGATGCTTTTCCTCAGCTCATTGATGTTTGAAACCTACATAGACCTGGAAACCATTATTCCATTACTAAATTACTTGACAACTATTTCAATAATCGATTAGTTGCGATTAATCGATTACTTGTTGCAGCTCTACTCTGAACACTGAATATTCACCACAGTGGCGTGTGTTTCAGGTGAAGTACACAGAGGGGAAGAAGGTTCTGTCTCAGAGTCTGTACTCTCAGCTTCCTCAGACGGCAGAGACGCAGCTCGCCTCCAAGATGGCCCAGCTCAGCAGTCAGGTCAGCTTTTACATCTTATATCTAAAACTTCACCTTCTTATGTTTCTATAATTTAATTTTACATCAGTCACATGTTTTACTCATTTAACTCATGTTTTCTGAGCCTCATGATGAGTTAATCCAGCTGCACACTTAAAGGAGTTTAAGAACAGGCCACAGACAAAAGGACATTTACAGGATTATGAGTCTGACAGTGAAGAACAGAGACACAGAGACTTGTGGAGCAGCAGCAAGCAGAGAACAGTGTGTGTCACGTGATGTAGCGCAGAGTTTTCTTTTATAAAAGTGAAACAACGACAACAACAATAATGATGATGAAACGCCAGTGGATTAAAGCAGGTTTATAAAGGAGCTGTAACACTCAGACAGCAGAGTAAAAGTCATGTTCTATAATAGTCTAGTAAAGGTGCTTCTCACATCATTTAAGGAGCAGGTGTGTTGGAGATGAAGTGTGTAATGTTCGTAAAAAAAGAGTTACATTTATTTACAGATGATGAGGCGATGTTTCTTCTTTATTTGACATTTGAAGCGTCGTCGTCACAAGGCAGATGCACCAGATGCTTCTGTTGTAAAGGTCCTCGCTCGTGCAGCAGCTGTCCTAACAGAGTCACAGTGACAGACAAAAGGAGAGAAAACACAACACATCTCTGACTTTGACCACACTGAACTGAACTCGTAGGGGCACATTGGGCCAAATAAAAAAATCAAACTCCTGTGTGTGCAGAAGTTTTTACTAACATTTTTCAACAAGCCATGATCATAATAAATGAAAAAATTAAGGATTGTCTGTGATTTCATTAACATGAGCACTGATAAGTGACCATATTCTGTACAAACTGCTAAACTAATATGGTTTTTGAACCACAAACAAGAAACTACGAGTGTAGGCAGGGACAGGCGCTGCATTCTGAATCGACAAAGCTGGACCAAGGCGCAGAGACAAGCACACTTCTGTGCTCGCTCATAAGAAATATGTGTTGGTCTTTCAGAGGTCAGAGCAGCGGCGTTTCCAGACTTCCAAACTTAGGTGTAACAGTGCAACGCTCACAGAAAATGTACTTTTTACACTGCACACACTGCCTTCTTTCTCTGTGATTCTTAAATATGACAAAGGAAGAACTGCACGTTTAGTTTGGTGTTCAAGTGTTTGCTGCTTTGAGCAGAGGACTCTGTAGTTTAGTCCCTTCTATAGATGAAATTACACTAATATCACAGGATAAAAGGAAAACAATTACAAACCTTTTGTGAGATATTATTCAGTGCACAGACTGTCTAAGAATGAGTCCTCACACTCTTCCTCTCTCTCTTTCAGCTGAACTAAATGTGATTAGTTAATGAATTGTGGAACTGGATTTTCACAACTTGTTCTTTCCACCATGCTTTGCTGATGTGTCATTATCTTTCTCTTTTTGTTCTCCCATCAATAAGCTTAATGTTGCTGAATAACATGAGTTAAAATCACTCCACTTGGCCCACACAATGTTTCTATTTGCCATACATTAACCTCTCATCTGTGTTTAAGTTTCATTATGATTAGGACATTAGGACCTTTGCTAATTGTTCATGACTATGGCAGCAGTCTTAATCTAACATCATAGTGAAACCTCTAGTGTTGATGGTGGGACACATTTATTCAGAGTCATACATTGAGCCAAAAACATTTTACTGAGAATAGCAGTGTTTTATGTTGGTGGGAGCATAAGCCGAAAAGATTGCGACGTCTCTCTCTGTGGAAGAAAAACAACTCACCATTCAGGGTGTCAGACTACAGTGTGTAGGCAGAAAGAGAGAGAGCGCTGTAGAGAAGCTTGTTAAAAGGTTTAAGAAGCACAGATACCACTTCAGAATTATTAAAAATTAAAACCTCTTGTTACAAATATTTGCCCAGACTCGCCCCTGGGCCAGAGTAGTAGTTTGTTTGTTTGAATGTTGGAGTGAGAAGCTCCACAGACAAGCCTCTGTCAGTAAAAACACTGTTTGGAAGAAAAAAGTTATTATTTTAATGCTAAACAGCAAAATTTTAAAGTCAGTGAAAGCTTTCGAATAGAAATTGAGACTGATCAATATGAGAGAAAATGTTTTATTACTTTTCCACCTCATCCAGTTCTGTCTGAGCGAGTTTAGTCGTCACTAACAGCAGATAACAACAGATATGACGCTGCTTATATTTATTTCCACGTGAATAGTTGCTTTGACAATATATTTATGCTGGTTCTTAGTTAGTTGTTAAATCGTGAACAGTTCCTTTAAATAAGTTTGATGTATGTTTTTTCTCAGAGTAAATACAAAGAGGAAGGTCTGAAGAGTCTGTGTCAGAGCGTTTACTCACACCTGCCTGAGACCAACGACACCGCTCTGGCCAAAACCGTGTCTGAGCTGCAGAGCCAGGTGAGAGGGCATCATGGGAAACGTAGTCCAGCCCTGTCTGCGTCTCTCTGATCAGTGCGTTTGGTTTCAGAGTAAATACACCGAGGCCAGCAGAAAGCAGGCGTGTGACAGTCTGTTCCACCATCTGTCCGTCACGCCGCAGATCCAGCACGCTAAAGACGTCACGCAGCTGCAGAGCCAGGTACAAACCAGCCACGTTATTCTGCTTTCAGAGCTTGTTCTTATTTATGATTAAGTCGGTCAGAATCAGAGGCTAAAAGCACAAAGTGTCAACAAACAAAAAGCAGTTTGAGTTAGAATGTAGTCAAGTGTTTTAGAGAAAGAAACAAACCAAGTTAAGCCACACAACGTCACTTATTATTTACAGAACTTAAGATTTACCTCTGAAGTAGTAGTTTTAGGATTGGGCTTAGGTTAAAGCTAGGTTAAAGGTCCCACATTTTTTACTCTATAATGTTGTGCCATTATCAAAAACATACCTAAAGCTGTGTTTTGCCGTTGTCCACAATCATTTCGGTGCATAAATCCAGCATGTTCAGGGTGTGTTATTCCTCATAGAGTGAAAAATGTGCCCCACTGACTTTTAACTCCACACACCTTCACTGGAGTCAACGGATTACTTTCTTCGGCTTTGGGTTTGCTAAGCTTACAAACATGAAGCTGCAGCTATTGTATTCACCTTGTTTAAACTGCTTCACTTCACAGTTTAACACAAGATATTGAAGCATTTTTAATGGAAATCTCAACTAAAGAAAAGTATAAATCTAAATAATTGCTCAAAAAGGCATCTACTTAAGGTTCTTCAGGAATATTATCAAGTAAAAGAGTTTAATAGGGGTTATGCACTAACGTCTTCCGCACTCAGATAGACATAGGCCGCTACATCCGGTGGCGTCGTTGCCATAGTGACAAAGTTGTTTACTCCAAAGGCGATGGACATCAGACGAGTCCTGAAGCAATCCTCTCAGAAACAAAGTTCTCTTTTGTCATCTGTTGTAGACGTAGTGACGGCTGTAACAGCAGGAAAAGTGCCCGCTTGGTTTTCATAATGAAAAGTGAGCGGACTACGCGAGCTCCGCGCACCTGCCGAGATTCACTGTGCTGATAAGCCCGGGCAGAGGCGTCGTGGGCCGGGAGCTGTCTGGCAACACTGAGCGCTGTGTGCTCACTTCTTCACGGCCAAAGCACCTCTGCCCGGCTCATGAGCAGCGAGTCTCAGTCTGTGCGCGTAGTTCTCACTTTTATTATTTTTCATGTGAAAACCTCCGTATATGCGAGGAGCTCGCGTTGTTCGCTCACTTTTATAACTTTTCCTCATGAAAACCTGGTTCAAAAGCGGCTCTTTTCTTGCTGTTACAGCCGTCGCTGTGTCTAAAACAGATGACAAAGAAACATTTTTTCTAAGAGGATTGCTTCAGGACTAGCACAAAAAACCTCGTCTGATGTCATCGCCTTTGGAGTAAACAGCTTTGTCACTATGGCAACTACGCCACCGGATGTAGCGGCCTCTGTCTATCTGAGTGCGGAAGACGTTACTGCATAACCCCTATTGAGGCTGAAATGCGTTATTATAAAACTTCCATTTCAGAGCCTTTAAATCTTTGTAGAAGTAGATGTCAGTTTGGGAATACTTAAAAACATTTGTGAATGAGACTAAACTCAACTTGGGGATGCTTTGGGTGAAGTAACAACGTTCTAAAATGGCTAAGAGTCAGTTGGTAGGACTTTGGGAAAGGTATGCTAACCAGGTCACAGCATACATACGTTGGTGCCCCTCTGTTGATGAAAGAAAAACTCACAATGGCCATTGAAATCTCTTAAAACATACAAAAGTAGCAATACATTAAAATATATTGAACATAAACAATCAAAATCAGCCATTATTTTAACTTGTTTATCAACAGCATGTGAGCTGTTTAGTTTCAGATGGTCAAGGTTTAGCACTAGCATCGACAAACACATCCTTTTATACAACACACTTTGGTCCTTTGGTGAGGTTTTCTATTAGATTTGTAAAGTATTTAACATGTTTTCAGAAAAAAACAACAATCACAACTCACTGTTCACTGTCTGATCTTATAGTCATTTTTCATTTTAGGCTGAGGCAGTGAAAACCCTCATAGAAATAAACTAAACAGGAAATGAACATGTCGGCAAAATTTTAGCATTTTTGAAAATAAACAAGCCAACTGACATTCTGCGCACAGTCAATTATTTAAAAAACAATACGTTATACAAATGATTTGAATCCATAACTTGATATTTTGTTGCACAACCTTTTGCTGCAATGAAACGATTTGTGTAACTCTCCAGTGAGACTTGTCCTCATGAGCAAACTGCTCAGATGTGTCAGGTTTGATGTGTTTTGTTTCAGCTCCTTCAGTGTTCAATAGGACAGAAATCTGGGCTCATAGAGACACTTCAGAACAGTCCACTGCTCTCCTCTGAGACATTCTTGGCTGCTTTTGCCTGTTTTTGGGTCGTTCTCCTGTTGAAGACTCGTGAACTGCGACTGAGACCAAGCTTTCTGACACTAGGCACCACATTTCTCTTCAAAATGCCATGATTGCCTTGAGATTTCACAGATTCAAGACACTCTGTGCCAGATACAGCAAAGCAGCCCCAGAACATAAGCAAGCCTCCGCATGTTTCACAGCAGGACAGTGTTCTTTTCTTGGTTTGCTTGATTTTTGAACAAAAAAGCTTCAGTTTTATCTCATCTGTCCAATGAAATTTCTCCCAGAAGTTTGGTGTCTTGGTGACACGGTGGCGTAGTGGTTAGTGCTCTGGCCTCATAGAAAGAAGGTTCTGGGTTCAACTCCCAGCCGACCCGGGGCCTTCCTTTCTGTGTGGAGGTTGCATGTTCTCCCCGTGTCTGCGTAGGTTTTCTCCGGGTACTCCGGTTTCCTCCTACAACTAAAAACATGTCCATTAATGCCTCCCCTAACCCTTCCCCCAGGGCTCTCCTGCAAAAGAGATTCTGAATCTCAGTGGGACTTCCCCTGGTTAAATAAAGGTCAATTAAAAAATGTAATTAAATTGTCAACGTGCATTTTGCAAATTCCAGTGATTTCAGTGACCACTGTGAGTTTTTATTTCAGGTACTAACTATATTGTCCATAACTGTGTTTGAGAAAAAAAGTGTTTTAGTTTTAGTTGCCACATCAGCATCACCATTTTTTTACTCAACATTTTCATTCTCCATTACATGCGGCTCTGCACAACAAAAATATATCTTATAATAAATTACTTGACTGTGTTTTTGTGTGTGAACAGACGAAGTACAGAGAGGGTCAGAAGGAGCTGAGCAGCGCCCTCTACAGTCAGCTCCCAGAGACGGAGGAGATCAGGTTCGCTTCAGCCGTGAGCCAGCTGCAGAGTCAGGTAAACGCCCCACACACAGGCCTGGAGCTTATGTCTGGGTCTGTGATATTATTATGTGTGAGCAGCACTCGTACAAGCAGCAGGGCCGAGCCGAGCTGAGCAGCAGCCAGTTCCACCTTCTACCTCAGACCAGAGACACAGAGTTCGCCAAACACGTCTCCGAGATCCAGAGCGAGGTCCGTGCGCAACAAAAGACCTTTTTCATCTGCGAATGTTTAAACGATCTAATGTGTTCCAGGTTTTGTACAGGAGAGACCGAGAGGAGCAGAGTCAGAGCCTGTTCTCTGCTCTGCCTCAGACTCTCACCACACAGTTTGTGAAGGAAGTGTCCGAGGCTCTCTCTGAGGTCAGACTCATTTACTTTTACTCATTTACTTTAGTTTATGTCTCTATGTGAGCTCCTACTTGTCATGAGAATATTAAACTATTTCTCTTTTCTCTCAACTGGGTTTAAAAAGGTTGGATACTTTGCTTGTTTGTCTGTTTTAACGTTTTGGCCAATCAGCTTGAAGCACTTCTCTTCTTTTTCCTGATGTCGACCAGAGACTGATTAAATGTAGATTTAGACTGTTAGTAAAGCCTGTTTTACAGATTGGTCACTTGTAAAGGTTCACATAGTTTCCTCCTGGAAGTTGTCATTAAGATATTGTTTTAAATATGTCTTTGTCTAAAACTGGACTAAAACAGCAGTAAGGAAAGACCAAAACAGGACTAAAACAGGTCTTAACCAGGACTAAAGAAGGGCTAAAACAGGTCTTAACCAGGACTAAAGAAGGGCTAAAACAGGTCTTAACCAGGACTAAAGAAGGGCTAAAACAGGTCTTAACCAGGACTAAAACAGGACTGAAGAAGGACGAAAAATAGGATTAAAACACATCTAAACCAGGACTAAAGAAAGGCTAAAACAGGACTAAAACTGGACTAAAACAGGTCTTAACCAGGACTAAAACAGGACTAAAGAAGGACGAAAAATAGGATTAAAACAGATCTAAAACAGGACTAAAGAAAGGCTAAAACAGGACTAAATCAGGACTAAAACAGGTCTTAACCAGGACTAAAGTAGGGCTAAAACAGGACTAAATCAGGACTAAAACTGGACTAAAACAGGACTAAAGAAGGACGAAAATAGGATTAAAACACATCTAAACCAGGACTAAAGAAGGCTAAAACAGGACTAAAACTGGACTAAAACAGGACTAAAGAACAGGACTAAAACAGAACTAAAACAGGTCTTAACCAGGACTAAAACAGGACTAAAGAAGGATGAAAAATAGGATTAAACAGATCTAAACCAGGACTAAAGAAAGGCTAAACAGGACTAAAACAGGACTAAAGAAGGATGAAAAATAGGATTAAAACAGATCTAAAACAGGACTAAAGAACAGGACTAAAACAGACTACAAAGGACTTCTTCAGTCTTTTCCTCTTGCCTTGTTTGTGAGTTAAACTCTGGCTAAAGCGGGACTAAAGCAGAACTAAAACAGGGCCAAAACCAGGACTAAAGAAGGCTAAAACAGGACTAAAACAGGACTAAAGAAGGACTAATGCCTTTAGACTTGGTTGCTAGTTTAACTCCTGGGTTTTTTGAGCCTTTCTGTGTGGAGTTTTCATGTTTCTCCCTGTGTCTGGGTTGGTTTCCTCTGATTTCCCCCCACCAATCAAAACATGCACATTAGGGTAAATCCTCAAACTACTGTAGTCCTCCTAACCAAACCTAAAGAAGAGGAAAAGGACTAATTTAACTAAAAAAATAAAAGCAAGAATCAGTGAATAGTTAATTTAATTTGAGTCTTTGTGCTTTTAGTGTAAGACTGACGTTGCCTTGTCTGTGTTTCAGAACAAGTACAAAGCGTCGGGTAAAAGGAGCTAGAGAAGAGTTTATATTCTGTTCTGCCTGAGACCAAAGAGACCCAACACGCTAAAGAGGCGGCTCAGCTCTGCAGCCAGGTCACAACTTTCACTTTCCCCACGTATAACTTCACACATGAACCTCTGGAGACTGACCGTGGCCTTTGTTTTGTGGAGCAGAAGTCGTACGCAGAGGAGAGCAGGAAGGAGGCCGTCTGCAGTCTGTACTCACACATGCCTCAGACCATCGAGACCGTGTTCGCCAAAGAACTGTCCAGAGCACAGAGCGACGTAAGTCAGTCCGTCAGCTCAGGCTTTAAAATATTTGTAGGTTTTGAATCAGTTTTTTTAGCACTCATTTCTTTACAAATACTACATCCTCTTGCAGATATGAACAAACACAAACTCTCAACCTTTTCTCCTCGGCTTTGAAAAATGAGGGCCATTGAATGAATTTACTTAGTTTGCTTTTACAGATGCAAGGCCGAATCCAGCATTCAGGTCCCTGAGATTCGGACCTCAGTATTTTTATAGACCTTTTTTTTATAGTGTCATTATGTGTTACACAAAACTGGCCTCTAGTTTCATTAACATTTTACTATGATACCTTCTAAGCTGGGTTGACATGGCTCGTCACAAACCTGCTTTTGTTCTCTCTCACTCCGAAACCGTGCAACTGTCAGTGTACAATCAAAACAGAGCTATTTACCATTTATTATTTCTTTGAGTGTTTCGAACTCTCAGTGATATTCTGTGAAACTGGAGCTTCATATTGAGCTTACTTTTTGAGAGTTTATGAGTTTAAACACTAGCCTGACAAATGTTTTCTCTGCTCTGATCACACAGGACAGTCCTGAGTCGCTCCAAAAGCTCGACTTTACAGGAGCGGAGCTAAGGGGGGCTTCTGGGGCTGGGACTCCCTAAATCTGGTCTCTATGTGGGGGGCTCCATTTGATTTTTTTTTTTTACTTCCTGATGTCTTTTTACTATAGTAAGTGGCCATACCAGCTTGTCAAAGCCTGATCCCGTCAGATCTCAGAAGCTAAGCAAGTTAGGGCCTGGTTAGTACTTGGATGGGAGGCCGCTGGAACACCAGGTGCCACATTGGACGACAGGAGTAGATTGTCGTTGTGTCCTAGGGCAAGACACTTAACCCACACTGCCTCAGTGTCTGTTACTCTGGGTCAGTGGATCCCTGATTGTAAAACTTTGAGTGTCTTGTAAGGTGGAAAAGCGCTACATAAATAGAGACCACTTATTATTTAAAATGACATCACATAATACAGTAAGATTATCACATATAAAACACACCAAATAGAAGGAAATTCCATAAGATTTTTTTAAATTCTCCGGGGTTGGTCCCCAGACCCCCCTTTCCTTTAACAGTAGCCTCAAACCAGCTGCTAAGACACACCAGGAAATCTCTCACTTCTGCAAACTCCAGACTTAATTTAGCTCGACTGTAGCAAATATAAAAGTAACAATAGCCTTATTCTTTTAATCAAATCATTTTGGACCTTGGTGTGTTCAAAATACTGCGTACAAACCTGGTTGGCTCTTCCGTTTATTGACCTGACATGAATCATCTCCATCCCCAGAGAAACTCCAGGAGGCTCTAAAACAGCTGCTCCTCTTCAGTCTCCATGTTTTCTATGTTTCAGTTTTGACCATCATCCCCCTTTGTCTCGGTTTTATTCTCTCACATAAACCTATAATATTGTGTTGTGTTGGATCGCTGAAGCGTAGAAAGAATGAGAGAGCAGATGTGTGCAGCCTGTGACACAGTGACCCACTGACACTAAGAGAACCCTCAGAGGAGCATCAGGAGCAGGGCACGTCTCACACTCCAGTGGATTCACTCAATACTCTGCACATTCACAGATGAAAGCATGTACACAAGTATGACACACAGTCCATTAAGGTCCATCGTGTAAACCGGTAATTAGATTAACAACATGATCAAGATAAGGCTTAAACTTAGGGACGATTAGAAGTCAGTGTGGTGTCTCTAAGAACCAGGAATAATGTGAGTGTTTTTTGTGTTTGTGCTGCAGAAGTTCTACAAAGAGCAGTACAACCGAGAGAAAGGCCGCAGCAGCTACAGCCGTCTCCAGAGCCTGCCCCAAGTCCAGCACGCCATGGAGGTGTCCAAGAACCAGAGCCAGGTAAGAGACATGGAGGTGTCCAAGAACCAGAGCCAGGTAAGAGACATGGAGGTGTCCAAGAACCAGAGCCAGGTAAGAGACATGGAGGTGTCCAAGAACCAGAACCAGGTAAGAGACATGGAGGTGTCCAAGAACCAGAGCCAGGTAAGAGACATGGAGGTGTCCAAGAACCAGAGCCAGGTAAGAGACATGGAGGTGTCCAAGAACCAGAGCCAGGTAATAACATGGAGGTGTCCAAGAACCAGAACCAGGTAAGAGACATAGAGGTGTCCAAGAACCAGAGCCAGGTAAGAGACATGGAGGTGTCCAAGAACCAGAACCAGGTAATAAACAAGGAGGTGTCCAAGAACCAGAGCCAGGTAAGAGACATGGAGGTGTCCTAGAACCAGAGCCAGGTAATAGACATGGAGGTGTCCAAGAACCAGAACCAGGTAAGAGACATGGAGGTGTCCAAGAACCAGAGCCAGGTAAGAGACATAGAGGTGTCCAAGAACCAGAGCCAGGTAAGAGACATAGAGGTGTCCAAGAACCAGAGCCAGGTAAGAGACATGGAGGTGTCCAAGAACCAGAACCAGGTAAGAGACATGGAGGTGTCCAAGAACCAGAGCCAGGTAAGAGACATGGAGGTGTCCAAGAACCAGAACCAGGTAAGAGACATGGAGGTGTCCAAGAACCAGAGCCAGGTAAGAGACATGGAGGTGACCAAGAACCAGAGCCAGGTAAAAGTCCTGCTTTAGTCATGTTTTAGTCCTGTTTCAGTCCTGTTTTAGGCCAGTTTTAGGCCAGTTTTAGTCTCGCTTTATCCCTGTTTTAGCCCTGATTTAGTCCTGCTTTAGTCCTGTTTTAGTCCTGATTTAGCCTTGTTTTAGCCCTGTTTTAGTCCTAATTTAGTCCTGTTTTAGTCCTGATTTAGCCCTGTTTTAGTCCTGATTTAGCCCTGTTTTAGTCCTGCTTTAGTCCTGTTTTATCCCTCTTTTAGCCCAGTTTTAGCCCAGTTTTAGCCGTTTTAGTCCTGTTTTTTTAGTCCTGTTTTAGCCCAGTTTTAGCCCAGTTTTAGCCTGTTTTAGCCCTGTTTTAGTCCTGCTTTAGTCCTGTTTTAGCCCAGTTTTAGCCTGCTTTAGCCTGTTTAAGCCCTCTTTCCTCTGTGTTCCAGGTGAACTACACTAAGTCCCGTGAGCAGTTGCATCAGTTCCGTTCTGCCCCAGATCGACCCGACATCCTCAGCGCCTCAAACGCCGCCAAACTCGCCAGCGACGTGAGCACCTCTGCACCTCAAACACCGTCACCGCGACAACCGTCTCCACAGCAACCACATCACATAGCCACGGTCTCCACGACAACCGCATAAACCCCCAAAATCTCTGCTCGGCTTCAGAAAGTGCTCAGGCCCGTTACGTAACTGGACATGTTTTATGCAGAGCTGATCTCTCCCACACAAGTGTTGGCTACGCACTTTCACTTTTCTCACGCCACAGAACTTATCTGTCTCCACGGCAACGAGCAGGAGACGCCACTGAGCCAAGGTACAGCTCAGATCTGTGGAGAGATCAGATAGATACATCATACTGTGGCATGTTCAGGCAAAGTCACAAAGCTGCATGAATATTTCCATTTTTAAATTATTTTTTCAGTCCAATATTATAATCTATATTTATATGCCAAAATATATAATACCTAATTGAGCGCACCTGAATATAAGACGCACCAACTAAATTTAAATAAGAAAAGTGATAAAGTGTATATATAGGCCGCACTTGTTAATAGTAAGTCTATGAGAATCTATAATTTTGCTGCATTGTTGTATAAGCCGCAAAGTTCAAAGGAAAAAAGTGGCAGCTTATAGTCCAGAAATATTCAATAATCGAAGATCATGCACCAAAATCCTTGTTCATATTTAAAGGTTGTCGACTGGATTTTACAAGGTTTGGGCTCTGACTTTCATACTTCAGCAGACGCACTGCAGCCGAACTTCTCTAGACTCCGCCTCCTGAGGTTGCTCGGTTGCTATATAGATTTGTATCACAGACGCTCAGTTAATATTCAGGAGTTTATCTGTATTTTCTGCTGCAGGTGCACACACGCTGGGCGCACACACCACTGTCTTGGAAGAATATTTTCACCTTTGTAACACGTATGTCTCGTCACCACTTCCTCACGTCAGCCCCACACAAATGTACTTCTGTCTAATACATTCCTGATGCACAATCCCAAAGTTTGACAAAAAAACGGTTCCATCATCCCCCTCTGTCACAAAGAAGCTGCAGAGGAACGTTATAACTAATGTCCTGCTTCAAAACTGGGCTGTCCATCCTCATTTTGTTGAGCGGGCAGAACAAAGTTCGGTCTTCAGATGAAGTATGAATTGACCTTTAGAGCATCTTTAAGACCAAGGATCAACATACCGTACATGGAACTCGATGTATTCATCTGATCCTGAGGTTGTATATTTGTTCATTCACAGGTGGCTTATAGGAGCAGCTCTAAAGCTCCAGTTCTCAGTGATGGATCTTTACTCTGTCGCACTGACATCCAGCACGCTCAGCAGGCCTCCTCTCTCATCAGCCAGGTACCAAATATACCAAGCACCATAACATGCATGATAGGTAATATCCTCCACTATGGTAGTCCTGACCAGCTAGCATAACATCTGAAGGGTCCGAGCGCTGCACGCGACGATCACTGCTCTGAGGAGATGCCCAAGGCATTGAGGATGGGTCAAATGCAGAGGACAAATTTCCCTACGGGACAATAAAGGTACCTACTTAACCTAACCTTAAGACTAAGCAGTATAAGATTAGTTATTTCCCACCTGAATCGTCAGCTCCACGTCATGTTGTTCCAGCTGAATTAACTTGGCTAAAGCTAATAATCAGGCCAGACCAGGAAGTATTTCACAGCATTCTTTTGTCACACTTAAATATTCTTCTGCAGGTGAGTACAAAGAAGGTGTGAGATTCAGAAGGACAGAAGCCTGTTACAATCCTCTGGACTGTGTCTCCTTCAAACACACTCAGGCTGCAGCTGCTCTGGCTTCACAGGTCCAGACTCAACTCTTCTTTATTATACTCTTATTATTATTTACAAGCTGTTGTTTTGTGGATTTGCCTGAAGTCAGATCTAAAACCTTTGACTTAAATAAACAAAATGAACTAACGTGATGTTTTCCAGGAGAGCTTTGGGCAAATCTGTGAATCTAATGATCTATAGAAAGAGACGTCAATGTGGAGAGTGGGGAGAGAGAGAGAGGAGGGAGAGAGAGAGAGAGAGAGAGGGAGAATAAAAGAAAAGAAATGGGGAGATATGAAGAAAGAAGAGAGAGAACCGAGGACGTGGGGGATTAGACTGTAGAGAGGAGGATGAATGGTGAGTTGTGGAGAATGAAAGGTAGGAGAGAGAGAGTGTGGGAGAGAGAGATGTGGGATAGACGGAGAGGAGAGAAGAGAGAGAGAGAGAGGAAGCAAAGTGTAGGATGAAAAGAGTCTGAGTCACAGATGTTACATAACCACTTGTTTTGTTTCATAAAAGATTCACACAGACTTTCTCTTCCTCTCTCTTTTCACTCTCTTTTTTTCTTTATCTCTCTCTCTCCCTTCTCACTCTTTCTCTCTCTTCCTCTTTCCTCTCTCTTTGACTGTTCTCCCTCTTTTTTCTTTTCTCTCGCCCCCCCTCTCTTTTTATCTCATCTCTTCCTCTGTGTCTCCTTTTCCCCTCTCCTTCTCTCATTCACTTTCTCTCTCTTCCTTACTCTTTCCCTCTCTTTCTCTCTTCTACCCTCTCTTTTTCTCTCTCCCTTACATTTCCACTCCCCTTCTCTATCCCTCTCACTCTCTCATCTACACTATTCTTTCCTCTCCCTCTACCTCCCTCTCCTCTCTCTTTCTCCCTCCTTCTCTCCTCCTCTCTCTTTTCCTTACACCCTTCCTTATCCTCTCTCCTCTCCCTCCTCTCTTTCCTCCTTCTCTCTTTCTCTATCTCCCCCCCTTTTATTTCACTCTCTCTCTCCTTTTTTCTTTCTCTCCTCTCTTTGTTTCCTCTCTCCCTCCTCTCTCTCTTCTTCTTTCTCTCTCTCTCTCTCCTCTCTCCTCCCCTCTCTCTCTCCCTCCCCTCTCCCCTTCTCTTTCCTCTCCCTCCCTCTTATCTCTCTCTCCCTCTTCTCCTCTCTCCCTCTCCTCTCCCTCCCTCTCCTCTCCTCTCTCTCCTCTCTTCTCCCTCCTCTCTCTCTCTTCTCTCTCTCTTCTCTCTCTCTCTCTCTCTCTCTCTCTCTCTCTCTTCTCTCTCTCTCTCTCTTCTTCTCTCTCTCTCTCTCTCCTCCTCTCTCTCCCTCTCTTTCTTCTCTCTCTCTCCCTCTCTCTCTCTCCTCTTTCTCTCTTTCTCTCGTTCTCTCCCTCCTTGTTCTCTCTCTCCTCTCCCCTATTCTCTCTCTCTCTCCTCTCTCTCTCTCTCTTCTCCCTCTTCTCTCCCTTTCTTCTCTCTCTCTCTCTCCTCTCTCTCTCTTCTTCCCTCCCTCTCTCTCTCTCTCTCCTCTCCTCTCTCCCTCTCTTCCCTTCCCTCTCCTTGCTCTCCTCCCTCTCTCTCTCCCTCCTTCTCCCCTCTCTCTCTCTTCCTCCTCTCTTTCTCTCCCTCCCTCTCCTCTCTCTCTCCTGTCTCTCCTTTCTCTCCCTCCCTCTTCTTCTCTCCTCCCTCCTCTTCTCTCTCCCTCCTCCTCCCTCCCCTTCTCTCCCTCCCTCCTTCTCTCCTCTCTCCTCTTCTTTCTCCAGGTGAAGTATAATCGGTCTCAGAAGGGAGAAGTCAGATTCTATTTGTGAGTTCCAAACCTGCTGCAGCTGCCAACACGTTTTACACGCCTCCAAACTCCAGAGCAACGTAACTAAAAGACCGACCCAGGACTCAACCGGGACTCAACCAGGACTGACCCAGAACTCAACCAGGACCGACCCAGAACTCAACCAGGACTAACCCAGAACTCTAAGACACCGTGTGACTGTGTGACTAGAACCAGGATGTTACTGTTCCAGGTGGAGTACAAACGACAGTACGAAGAGAACAAGGCTCAGTATCACATGGCTCTGGACACGGCAGAACAGCGCCACCACAGGACACGCCGTACTGCACTCTCAGGTCTGGATCATTCAAATTCTGCCCACATTTTTGGAAATCTTAATAAATAAACGTCTTCTCTCTTGTTCTGTTTCAGGTGAAGTACAAAGAGGAATACGAGAAGAGCAGAGGCAGATCACAGATGGAGTTTTCTGACACTGAGGCTTATAAAGTGTCCAAAGAGGCTCAGAGGATGACCAGTGAGGTAAGGATGTGGTGTGTTTACAGAGCTTTATTTGATAATCTTATGTCTGATTGCCTGTGATATATTTCCCTCAGGTCATGTGTAAACTGTAAATTGTCCCACGGAGGATGGAGGCTATAATTGTCTTGTTTTTTATAGACTTTCTTCTGAAACGGCGACAGATACGACTTGATTTATGACACAATCTTTTGCTTCCTTCATGGCTTTCACGTTCTTGTGTTTTGGGTTTGTTTTCTCATGAATGACCTGAGCCGTGGCAGCGTAAATGTGTCTCTCTCTCTCTTTTAATCCATTTACACTGATAAATCCTGTCCATCCAAACGTTGCAGCTCTGTCCAAACTTTCCCCACGACAACAGGGTTGTACTTCTGAGTCACAGATTTGATCGTAGTTGTTTAATTTTAGCTTTTAAATGTAGTAAAAGCAACAATTTGATTGTAGAATGATCCGCGGTGAATAGTAATAAGAATTTAGTTCAAATATGAAGATAAATAAGCTGCAAAGTCAGTGTTAATTAATATACAAACTGTTTATAGATTGAAAACACAGTCATGCGGGACTAGAATTATATGAGGACGTTTGAGTTTGATTAATTACATTAGGTCAAACTTTTTTTACACTGCAAAAACTATGTATCTAGACTTGCTTAAAGTTAATCTGGATTTGAGTTGTTTTAACTGGATAAGATGTTACTGTTAAGTAAGCAGAAGATTTTACTTGTTTCAAGGCGTTTCTGACTGATTATAAGAAAACTTGGCTTAAATAAGAACAAGATTTGCCAATGGATGAGAACAGTTTTCTTAGCCAATTGGCAAATAATTGGCTCAAAACATGAATTAATGTCTTGAAATCAGTTCAAAACTGTTTGAAACAAGAAAAGTGATCTAGATCAGTGGTTCCTAACCTTTTGATCTCACACACGGAGTCATGTATTTTTTAGGGTATATTATCTTTACTCATATATTCGCATTTATAACTAATTAAATTTTTTTGTTTAATATATCCATGTCAAACAATTGCCTCTTCACACATAATGTGTGCAGAAAATGACATTTTTCGCATTACAATATTTACAAATCTAGCTTTCTTTAAATCTGCAATCATCCCAAGTACCGTCTGGCAAATGGTCGTGTGGCCCCTGGGGTCCACGTACCCCTGGTTGGGAAACACTGATCTAGATCTCTGCAATAAATAAAGCTTGGCTTAGTCTAAATGTCTGAATGAGGGTTCAAATCCTAGAATCAAGCAATTCTAACTTGTCTGAAATACACTTTTTGCAGTGTACAGACATGGATGATTCACACAAGACGACAAACAGAATTATTACAATTTACATGAGATAATATGATTCCGTTCAAACAATACATTTGAATCTAGAGTCTATTTTACAGAGGAAATACTCATCTGGCAGGACAGCACTGCTTTTTTCTGATTAGAAAATGTTGAAGATGGATTTTCTAAATTCCACTGATTAACTATGTGTCATGAGCTACTTTTGACTCTAAATGTTCCAGTGAGATGTTGATCATGAACCGGTCAAATGCAGAGAAGTTGACCTCCCTTTACCTCTCCTGCAGCTCAGCCCATAAAACACGCTGTTAAAGTTCAACCTCAGCTGCACACACGTGGTCTGACACTTCTGTTGTTCTGTGTTTGTGAGCAGAAACAGTATCGTAAAGACTTCGAGGAGCAGATTAAAGGGAAGCCGCTGATGGAAGTGGATCAGACTCCGGGTTATAAGACCGCTCGCCTCGCCGGGTCTTTACTCAGCCAGGTACAACACTACTGCTTTAGAACAACATCTGTGTGAACGAGACTCCAGCTGTGTAGTTTGAGTTTACGCTGACTCATGTTTAAAGCTTTGGTACCTGATTTTCACACTGCAAAACAGAAAGTAGTTATTTAAAATCGTTCTAGTTGCTTCCTCACTTTTACAAATCCTTCAACACACAGTTAATATCCACATACAGCATTTTTGGCTGCAGTTATGGTTTAAAAACATATTTTTGCAGTACATAAAGTTGGTTTGTTGTGGAGTGTGAGATGGGCTTTACTGTAAATAATATAATTCATCAGACTTTTATCATGTGATGAATGTAATGTTAATTTAATTATAAATTATACTGTTTTTGGCGATTTTTGGCAACACAAAACACTGGAGCTTATAAAGTAACTCACCTGGTTTTCAAAAGTAGGGAGTAGAATGTTCAGATACTTCTTGATAAATGTAAAAGTAAAACATCAACTGATTTTGTAATACTCAAGAAAACTATTTAAGTGCAGTACTTAGTAAAAATACTTAGTTACATGCTATCTCTGTACACATCAGTCACAAGGTAAACTTTTTGGTTCTAAAAACATTCACCAGATGTTGAGCCACGATCTTATGCACATGAAAATAATCTGTCGAGTTTACGTCTGTCTTAGACACACACACAAATGAATATATATTTTGAGACGCTCTAGTCTAGCTCTAAACAGCAGGGCTATAAATATAATAAGGACTGTCCCAGAGCATCATCCATACCACCAATCATGTTTGTGTCCTGCAGAAGGAGTATAAGAAGGACCTGGAGGAGGTCAAAGGTCGAGGTCTGTCAGGAGCTGGACTAGAGGAAACTCCAGAACTGCTCAGAGCCAAGAACGCCACCTCCATCCTCAGTGAGGTAATCGTACAGTCTGTCAGCGTACTCATCTTAAAACACATGTTCTCCCTGTGTCAGTGTAGGTTTCCTCTGGTTTCCCCGACCACTGAAAAGATGTACAACGCCCAGAATTCAACAATAAACACCACTACAACAGCCTTGCCCCTCACTTCGATAACCAAAGCCAATAATAATTTGAAACTGTGGTTGGTGCAGCTGCCCCGGGGCAATCTGACACGCAGACACTGTTTCCTGTTGTCTTACCCCTCGGACACACTGCAAGCGGATTTCGCGCTACGCAAGCCCTACGCGCGTTAAAAATAGCCACGCGATGCACGCGTATCGTTTAGAAAACATGCAAAGTCAATAAAACCGGCCACACAGTCAGCGCTTGCCGCGCGTCACGTTGGGCGCACGAGAATCGGGAGCTAAAAAAAATCCAACCTATTTTTTTGTCGCTTGACGCTGGCGTAGGTGCGTAGAAGCGTAGAATACAGAGAATACAGAGAAATCAGGCTTCTACTGTTGTATTTGTGTACTTGCATCAGCTCCACTCGTCCTGGGACAGATCCTGGACAGGTCCTGGACAGATCCTGGGACAGATCCTGGGACAGATCCTGGGCCAAACCTGAGACAGGTCTGGACTGTGTGAAGCAGTCCTGCCTCAGAAGACTGTCTGCTTGAGTTTTCATATTTACTTTTGAAACCTTGCATTTGCCGTGCTCAGCCGGTCCAGAGGGAAAATATAAACCCTTCATGTGATTATTTTCACTATAGACCGGATACAAGATACAAGAGCATAAACACAGACAGACAAACTTGAACAACTTTCCCATAGAGAAACACAGAGTGAGTGTCTCGCGTTGACGCACCACAGCACACACGGGCACGCACATATTCTGCTGCAACTAGCGGTGTGGCCACTCAGCGTGGACGCACGGCTGTGGTTTTGCTTGTTCACGCACGTCATTTTTGTCGCTTGCTGTGTGTCTGGGCCCTTACAGAAGGAGTATAGGAAGGACCTGGAGGAGGTCAAAGGTCGAGGTCTGTCAGGAGCTGGACTAGAGGAAACTCCAGAACTGCTCCGAGCCAAGAACGCCACCTCCATCCTCAGTGAGGTGAGTGTTACACAGACTACTCTCCTCACACAGGCACCACACTTTGACTTTTAGGATTCAGGTTCAGTTGTGTTGTTGTAAAAATCTATGTTTTTGTTTTTAGAAATCGTACAAACAGACGGAGCAGCTCAGGGAGAACTCGTACGGCTCAGTCACAGACACTCTGAACTTCTGCACGCCTCCTACGTCAAAGACATCTACAGCCAGGTACTGACCAGGGTTTAGTTCTGTTTTAGTTCTGGTTTAGACCTGGTTTAGTCCTGGTTTAGACCTGTTTTAGTTCTGGTTTAGACCTGGTTTAGACCTGGTTTAGTCCTGGTTTAGACCTGTTTTAGTCCTGCTTTATACCTGGTTTAGTCCTGGTTTTAGACCCGTTGTAGTCCTGGTTTAGACCTGGTTTAGTCCTGGTTTAGACCTGGTTTAGTCCTGTTTTAGTCCTGCTTTAGTCCTGCTTTAGACCTGGTTTAGAACCAACTTTAGACCTGCTTTAGTCCTGCTTTAGTCCTGCTTTTGTCCTTTTTTAGTCCTGGTTTAGTCCTGCTTTAGTCCTGTTTTAGTCCTGCTTTAGACCTGCGTTAGACCTACTTTAGACCTGCTTTAGTCCTGCTTTAGTCCTGTTTTAGTCCTGCTTTAGACCTGCGTTAGACCTACTTTAGTCCTTGTTTTTTGCTTCTCTTTTGGATTCTGCAGAAATCTGTCTTTTAGTAGTTTCCTCACTTTAAACCTGACCTGGCTCTCACACCTCACGTGACTTTGTGAACGTCTGATTGTGTGTTTTGCAGAAGAAATACCGAGACGAGGCGGACCGACTGAGGAGCAGCTACAGTTTGGTCACAGACACTCCCGAGATGGAACGAGTGCGAAACAACCAGCGACAACTCAGCTCTGTAAGGAACCAGAACGTCCCAGTTTAGACCCTAAAACCTGCTTCAGACGAGGACAAAGGACTGTGGACTCTTCTCTTCATAACTCTGATGTTCTGTGTGCAGCTGCTGGGACTCTTCTCTTTTATAACTCTGATGTTCTGTGTGCAGCTGCTGGGACTCTTCTCTTTATAACTCTGATGTTCTGTGTGCAGCTGCTGGGACTCTTCTCTTCATAACTCTGATGTTCTGTGTGCAGCTGCTGGGACTCTTGTCTTTTATAACTCTGATGTTCTGTGTGCAGCTGCTGGGACTCTTCTCTTTATAACTCTGATGTTCTGTGTGCAGCTGCTGGGACTCTTCTCTTTATAACTCTGATGTTCTGTGTGCAGCTGCTGGGACTCTTCTCTTCATAACTCTGATGTTCTGTGTGCAGCTGCTGGGACTCTTCTGTTTATAACTCTGATGTTCTGTGTGCAGCTGCTGGGACTCTTCTCTTTATAACTCTGATGTTCTGTGTGCAGCTGCTGGGACTCTTCTGTTTATAACTCTGATGTTCTGTGTGCAGCTGCTGGGACTCTTCTCTTTTATAACTCTGATGTTCTGTGTGCAGCTGCGTTACTGTTGGGACTCGAAGCTGATGCGAGGTCTCATGTCTTCGGTCCCGGAGACGCCTGAGACCGTCCTGGCCCGAGAGAACAGCAGGAAGATCAGCGACGTGAGTCTGAACGCCACACGTTTCTTACCTGCTGCTGATCAGTTTGTTGGAAATATTCAGTTATTTTAAGAAATGTTTTGTTGTTTGTTTTCAGATTCATTACAAAGACGAGGTTGGACGAGGAACTCCGGTGACCGAGACTCCAGAACTGAAACGAGTCCGACGCAACCAGGACAACATCAGCAACGTGAGCCTGAAGCAGGACTAAAGCAGGACTAAACAGGGCTAATCTGGGTCTAAACAAAGACTAGAACCAGACTAAATCAGGACTGAAACCAGAAGGAAAACTGGACTAAACAAGCAAAGTGAGACTAAACCAGAACTAAAAGCCTATTCATACTTCATAAGAAGGAGAAGTTTGTTCAGAACTCCTCTAGACTCCGCCCCCTGAGCCCTGACAACCGCTGTCACGCGGTTGTTATGTATATTTGTATCGCAGACAGCTCAGTTAATACACGGGAGTTTTTCTGTATTTTCTGCTGCAGGTGCACGTTTGCCTGACCAGTCAGCCCCTCCTACATTCTATTTGAATGCAGAAGGGTCTGAAACTGAAGAGATAGCCAACGATTTCATCGTCCAAAGTTAGGACGATCCAATCACAAACACCCCCTCCTTCCCTCTGCTCCGCAATTTCAAAACTTTTTTCTAACCGTCAAAATATCCAAGCTGGCGGACGTAGCTGATAGATTATTGTTTTCGGCTCTAGCTTCGATTTTGAACAATTAGGAACGTATCAATCAAACCGGAGCAGCAAACCGTGTTTAGAGTCAAAAATCCTCTCGCTTCATATTTACAATAACATCCGGTTTAGCGTGTCGTTGTTTCGGTGGAATTTCCGGGTTTTCTGTGATTGGTTGACTCAGCGCTCGGAAAGCCCGACCTCGAAATTGAACCCCGGCGTTCTGATCCCAGACCCTCACGGTTTGTATGTAAAGTGTCTGTCAAAGTGTGTAGGGACTGGCTGCTCAGGCAAGGTGCACGCACACACTGTGTAGAACAGATGAAACCCTCGCTCTTTCTGGTCCCTGTCAAATAAAAGAACAGATATCCATCACTGTCTTGGGAGACGAGCGGCATGTTCGGCTGCTAAATACTAGGTGGGTAGGGCAGCACAGAACTGTCAAAAGAATCAGCAGTGAATTCTACGAGAAATCCCACCTACTTTGGAAAAACTAGCCAATCAGAGCCAGCTGCCGCACAGCTCTGTGAACAAAGTTCTGCTGAACAACCCACACGAACTGCTGAACAGAGGCTGTACGAACAAAATAACTTCATTTTGTTCTTACAGCCTGAGCGGGATGTCGGATGAAGTATGAATTGGCCTTAAGCCTGGTCTGAAGCCAGGACTGAACCAGGTCTAAACTTGCTCCCGGTGTTTGTCCAGGTGAAGTACCGCAGCGGTCTGCAGGAGCTGAGGGGGCGGAGCCTGACTCACCTGGACACGCCCGAGTACAGACGAGTGCGCCGCAGCCAGGACGCCGTCTCCATGGTAACACGGCATCAGCGCCGTCACGGCAACTAAGAAGGAGCACTGAAGTGAAGTTTGAAACACGAGTGAGACCCAATTATCACCAAACTAATGCTCATCTGAACCAGCACTAAAGTAATACTGACCCGGGACTGAAACAGGACTGAACCAGGACTAAACCAGGACTAA